>APFE031081502.1:76940-94464 GCA_000404065.3 Pinus taeda | reverse complement strand
GAGGCGGAGGAGTTGTCCGGAAAGTTATGGAAATTCCAGTTATATTTAGAGAAAATCTGGCAAGGATTTTTGTAAATCCAAGCTATAGTTGTTAAACTTCAAAATTTTAGTTGTCCTAGACGTTTTTGATGGTGTTGAATCCATTTCAACCATCAAAAACATGATTCAAACACTGCCTCTACAAGATTTTTTGAATTTCTTTTACCCAGATTCTGGCCACTTTTCACCGTCCAGGCCATTCCTCCACCTCGTTAGATGACTCCTATATTAAGAAGTTGAAAATAGGAAATGTAAAGGATTTGGTTGAATTTTAAGCAGAGTATCTAAAATGGGGAATGGATACTCTTGCACCCCACATCATGGAAATATTCAACAACATCATTCAACAAGGATTCCCAAGAGACTGGACAACTAGCCTAGCAATACCCCTATTTAAAAGTGGAGACATTAATAATCCTTCCAACTGTAGAACCATTATGATCAATCCTTTGTTTGCAAATCTTTTCAGCAGAAGTAAAAGAAAAGAGGGCAAGAGGAAAATCGGGTTTTAGGCCAAAACATTCTACAATGGATCATAGTATCACGTTGAGACACAATGTTGAAAAGGTTTGGGAAGACAAAGAAGAAGTACTCTGCTGATTTGTTGACTTCAAAAAGGCATTTGACACAGTTCCTAAAGATAAGTTGTGGCGTAGAATGGAAGAACTTGAAATTCCTTTGCATTATAAAGCCGTTGTCCATAGACTTTATGAAGAGGTGAAAGTCAAAATTAGAACCTCAGAAGGTATTTCAGAATGCTTTAGAAGTGACATTGGAGTCAAGCAAGGGTGCCCTTTATCCCCTACTCTTTTTGGTTTATATATTGATAAACTAGAAGAGTGGTTGAATCTGTAAGGTGGAGATGGTGTTCAGTTGGGGGGGTTTATGATAAAGCTTCTTTTATGTGCTGATGATATTGTGTTGATTTCTAAATCGGCCCATGGATTGCAAATGTACGTATATGCCCTTGAGCATTTTTGTAGAGCAATGGAGATGCAAGTCAATACTAGAAAAGAGCAAAATAATGATTTTCTCTAACAAAAGGAAGCAAAGTCAGCATACTTTCTTCTTTGAAGACAACATTCTTGAAGAAGTAAATGAGTACAAGTACCTTGGGATTGATTTAAACAAAAAATTTAATTGGGAGGACTACAGAAAGAAGAGAATTTTAGGAGGTTGGAAAGCATTATATGTACTTCAAAACAGATGTAGAGAGGCAAAGTTATGGGATTGGAAAAGGATTAAAGTGTTTTTTGGACTCGTAGTTTGTCTAGTGATACTATATGGATGTGAGTTGTGGGCTAGCAACACCCCCGTCTCAAAATGGAAACAAATTGAGAAAATCCAAAACGCTTGATCATGAGGAAGTTCAAAATAAAAATTTTGGTACCTTATGAGGGAATTATGGGTGTGAATTTTGGGCTAGCAACAACCCCGTCTCAAAATGGAAACAAATTGAGAAAATCCAAAAACGCTTGATCATGAGCAAGTTCAAAATAAAAATTTTGGTACCTTATGAGGGAATTATTGGAAGGTTGGGCCAACTCATCATCAATTTGAATAAGAAAATGATTGAATTGCAAAATGCGAAAAACAGGGAACTAATGGTTCCATGGATTATTTTTAGTCTCATGGACCTTAAAATATCATTTCATATATATAGGTGTAGTTTAACTTATAGACGAAATATATTTTTTTATCACAAAATAATTTGAAGAAAATAATTTTTTTTTAAAATGAATTTTTAAATGCATAAATAGATGCGCACCTGCAAAAACCAGGGCACTTGAATTCTATAAATTAAACAACTTAAACTTAAATTTTTAAAAATTGGATAAACTAACCAGAAAATATCGTGAAAATGACCATTTCCTCTATAAAAATAAACTTACACAACACACACACACACACACACACACAAACTAGCATATACATATACATATATATATAAACTACGCATGCGTGTATACATATACATATTATATATAAACTACGCATGCGTGTAATATATATATATTATATATAGTATATATATATATATATATTCTCAAACATATAACAAACATTTTTCTCAAATGACCTTATTTTTATGGAATTTTAACCTTTATTTACTAGAGTTTTTAATATTTGAATTGAAAGTAAATATTACAATTAAAAAAATAAAATTAGTAGTTAATTTATATTTTATAAATTTTTTTAAAAATAAAATAAAATAAAATTATCTTTTATTTAATTTTACCTACAGCGAAAAGGAGCGACAACTAGTAAGAGCTAGGGTTTACAAAAATTAATCATGCATTGAACGCCATGAAGGGGCATAAAGGGGGGAGCTCAACTCCCTCCTATAGTCAGGTAGTCTCCAGTTGAGGCAAGAAACCATTGGAGGTTGAAAAATGTCTTTCAGGAGGAGGGAAATGGGGCAACGATGACACACAGGAGCAGAATAATAGGAGGGAGGGAGACAAAAAAAAAGATAAAGAAGAAGAGGACAAGAAATAGTGAGAAAAAAACAAAAAACAAAATGGTCCATGTAAGCCTAAGACCGCTGTCACACCCAGAGTGTTGTTAAGTGATCCAACACTGCAGGCACATAGGGATCACATGAGGACTTATGCTATCATTTGTAAATTCATGGGGTTATGGCCCACAAAGAAGGCGCTACAAGCGTGGATTAAATATCACTGGAAACCTAAAGGGGATATAGACCTACATCTTGGGTCAAAGGGTTTCTTTACTGTAGTCTTTACTAACATCGAGGATAAAGACAGGGTGTTTGAAGGAGGGCCCTACTTCTATGCAGCTTTAGGCCTCTATATGCGGCCTTGGATGATGAATTTTGTCACGGAGTGTGAGACCTTCACTTTAGTCCCGGTTTGGGTACGACTCTACTCCTTACCACTATATTACTGGAAACTAGAATCTTTATCAGTAATATGAAATAAATTAGGGCATTTTGTTAAAATATCTGAGGTAACGAGAAGGGGAAAGTACACCTCCTTTGCCCGTATATGTGTGGAGATGGATCTCTCTGGAGCTCTACCAGATGAGGTGATCCTGGAAGTTTTTGATGAAGAAAATGTGAAAACAGTGGATTATGAACATGTTCCTTTTAGATGTCGCAAATTCCATGAACATGGGCATCTATTCAGAGACTTCCCTCTCAATAATAAAGAGAGTAGAAGTAAAGTTACAATAGGGAAAGAAACTGAAAGCTTTCATAAAGTGGGAAATAGAGGTAAAGTAGGGAAAAGGTTACAAAAGAAAAACCACACCGAGGAAAAACAGGCAAGTAAAAACAAGTACAAAATACTAGAAGAAGAGGAAGAGGTAACAAAGGCAAATCAGGCCATAGAAGATAGCCCAGGGGAGAAGGGAAAGGAAGAAAACAGGGAGAAGATACAGGACAATAACCAGCAAAATGAGACTATGTTGAGCAACATGGAACTTGAAATGGACCAAGAAATGACCCCGAGTGAGGTGGAAATGGAGGATCATGAACTGCAGGATATTCTCGAAAGAGAACATCTAGATCTGGAAAGATTCCTGAAATAGGGGACCATGGAAGGTATGGATTCATTACCTCAAGATGAGTTTAATAGAGTGCAACAGTTGTTTCTGTGGAGAACTCAGGCTAAAGGGCTGGGAGGGAAAAGAAACCTCGAAAGACAGGACAACGAAAGGGTGAATACCTTGAAAACCACATCAGGGCTCGCTCCTAGAAACCCAGGAAGGAAAAGGGGCAGAAAGAAACAAAATGAGTTAGTGATAGAATGTGGAAAATTGATGATAGATTTAGGTAAGATGAAAGATCTAACCAACTACTCCTTTACAAATCTTTCTTAATGAATCTCACATCTTGGAATATTAAAGGTCTAGGAAGTAAAAGGAACCAAAGGAATCCTAACAATAGAATGAAACAAGAAACTCCATATATGATTTTCATCCAGGAAACTAAATGTTCAATTCAAAAAATAAGAGAAACACACAACAAATGGCTCAAGAGATACGAATTTCTAGAAGTCAAGGCAGACAAAACAGCAAGAGGTATTCTCACACTTTGGAACCCTCAAAAGATTGGCATAATGGATGATCAGGCATCTAGGAATTATTTATTAGTGGTTATTCAGCCTGTGGGAGATAGGGAGATTTATTTAATCACAAATGTTTATGGCCCTCAGAGACCTGATGACAAAATTAGACTACTCACTTCTCTAGAGGATCTAAGAGATAGACATTTAGGAATACCATGGATTCTGGGCGGGGACTTTAACATGATCAAATCACTGTCAGAAAAAAAAGGTGGGACCAGAATACTAAGCGGAGAATCTATAGAATTTCATAATTTTATAGACAACATGAAGTTAGTTGACACAGATACAAGTAATGGCCTCCTTACCTGGAACAACAAAAGAGGAGGAGAGTCTCAAGTAGCCTCAAAGTTAGAAAAATTCATTATCTCAGAGGACCTCATGCTCACAGGCCTTGATATGACAGCGAGAATTCTCCCCTTTGGTGACTCGAACCATTGGCATGTTCAATTTGAGGCGAACGACATTGGAACCCCAAAGAACAGACCTTTTAGGTTTGAAAACATCTGGCTCACCCATCCAAAATTTATTACCAACATTGAAAAATGGTGGAAAGAAGATCTGCAGATCCAGGGAACGAGGATGTTTCTATTACACAAAAGATTGAAACATATCAAACTTGGGCTCAAAGATTGGAATAAGAATGAGTTTGGCAATATTTTTGAACCGAAAAAAGTTGTTGAAAGAAAAATGCAGGAAATTAATCAAACCCTTATCACAGATGGCTTTGATGGAGAAAGACATGAACAAGCCAACAAGCATCAACAGGATTGGGAGTTCTTATGCAAACAAGAGGAAATATTTTGGAGATAAAAATCAAGAGTACAATGGCTAAAATAAGGGGAAAGAAATACAAGGTTTTTCCACAGATCTACAATGGAACACAGGTCTCACAACAGGATCTCCATGATCAAGGACTCCAGAGGCCAACATCTCAATACCCATAAAGAAATAGAAGCTGTGTTGGTTCAACATTTTCAAAGCATAGCAGAGGAACCTCTCTTAGATAGATCTCAATTTATCAGGGACTTCACAAAGCACATCCCTATGCTAGTAACAAGAGAAGATAATTATAATCTTAATAGGCCGTTGAATGAAGAGGATGTTAGTGAAGTCATCAAAGAAATGCAGAATGGAAAAGCGCCAGGCCTAGATGGTTTCAATGTATATTTCTTTAAAGCATGCTGGAGTATTGTCAAGCAAGATATTATGAATGTGGTGGAGGACTCCAGGAAAAATAGAATTGTATTGAAGGCACTCAATACATCCTTCATCTCCTTGATTCCTAAACAGGACAATGCTATGACACCAAACAGATTTAGACCTATAGCTTTATGCAATGTGGTGTATAAGATAATATCCAAAATTATTGCCAATAGACTTAAACCCCTTCTTCCTACTCTGGTTTCTGTGGAGCAGACGAGATATGTGGATGGCAGACAAATTCTCAATAATATCATTCAAGCGCATGAGGTGGTTCACTCATTAATGAGTAAAAGGCAGGCAGGAATGATTATGCAATTGGACCCAGAAAAGGCGTATGATAAGTTAAATTGGACCTACATCAGGAAAGTCTTGCTAGCTTTTGGATTTGACCACAACTGGGTAAGATGGGTAATGGCCCTGGTGACTTCCTCTAGTTTTTCAATTCTGGTAAATGGTTCTCCATCTAAGACCTTTAAACCTTCAAGAGGCCTCAGGCAGGGAGATCCTCTATCCCCCTTTCTCTTTATTCTTATGATGGAAGGACTAGGACGAGCCATAAAGACCGCTAAAGAAGCAGGTAAGATCTAGGGTCTCAAACTATCCGGGAAGGGACAAACTTTGACCCATCAACAATTTGTAGATGATACCATGCTACAGGGCATTTGCACGGTCAAAGAAGCACTAGCTTACAAACAAATCCTAAGTGACTTTGCTATGGCGGTGGGCATAGAGGTGAGCCTCTCCAAATCAAAGATTTTCTTTTTCAATACTAACATTGCTATTAAGCGAAATATCTCTAGAATTCTGGGCTTTCAAAGAGATATGCTACCTTCCAAATATTTGGGAGTACCGCTCACAGACAAACGTCTGAACAAGATTGTTTGGGAGTCTGTGATTAATAAGCTGCAGGACAAGACTCGAATATGGACTAACAGATCTTTGAACTTGGCGGGCCGATTGGTGCTTACAAAAGTTGTCCTACAAACAATCCCCATCTTCATGTTTTCAGCCCTTCCAGCTCCAAAAGGAGTTATGCAACAATGCAGAAATATCCAAAGAGATTTCCTTTGGGGTAAACGGGAAGAAAAGAAGAAATGGGCCTTGGTAGCCTGGGAAAATATTTGTAAACCTAAAACCCACAAAGGTTTAGGACTGGATGATCTTGAAGTGCTAAATAAAGTTTTAGGGGCAAAATTATGGTGGAGATGGATAAAAGATTCAGATGCTCCTTGGGCTCAAATTTGGAACTAGAAATATGCAAGCAATTGGCAAAACAAGGACCACATAAGAATGTCTGGCATCATAAAAGGCTCCCACATCTAGAATAAAGCTTGGGAAAATAGAGACATAGTTCAAAAGAATAACTTCTGGGAGAGTAGAGAAGGATACCTGGCATGGTTTTGGGAGGATAAATGGTAACAGGAACCTAAGCTATTAAGAGAGGACTTTGTGGATCTCAAGAATGATACTGATACCAAAGGGTTACTTTGGGTAAATGATTTTTGGGATCAGACAAATTGCGAAGGAAAATGGGAGAACCTGGAAGAAAATGGAATACAGGGATAATAGCCCCTTGAAAGCAAAGGCTGATGCTCTAATGGCCATTATGGATCAAAGAAAGATACTGATATCAGCTGATCCTGACCAACTTAGATGGGGAAATAACAATGAAGGCATATTTAACCTTAAAGAGGCAAAACACATAGCCCTTAAGCTTGATTCCACAAAATTGGATTGGGTTTGGAAGAATCTCTGGAATAACCAAGGATGGATGAAAACCAAACTATTCATGTGGCCGGTACATCATAAGAAAATTATGACATGGGAGAATATATGGAAAAGAGGCATTTTGGGCCCATCTAGATGCCAGCTATATGAATCACAAGAGGAAGTAATGGAGCACCTTCTCAACACCTGCATATTTACCTCCGCGTTGTGGGATGGTATTGCCTTAATATTTAGACAAACAAAGAGGGACAGAGGAAGCATTACCAATACCCTAAGCAACTAAAGGAGGAACTTCTCTGATTATGAAACGATAAACAAAGCTTGGGTTTTAACTCCAAGCTTCCTAATATGGGATGTTTGGAAAGAACACAACAATAGAATTCTCAAAAATAAAAAAAGTTCCTCCTAGACCATCATGGAACAAATTTTAAGACAGCTCAAGGAGACGGTTGAAACTTTAATGCAAACACCCCCTACAAATCTCCCTTAAAATGCTGATGTGTAGATACTTCTTCAGTTGGGTATGCAAGGGCTTATTCCTCAAGGCAAGAACAGGTTGGTAAAGCAACTGGTCACTGATAAAGATTTTTGGCATCCTCCCCCTCAGGGATTTATGAAATGTAACATAGATGGGGCCTCAAGAGGAAATCTGGGTATGGTTGGTTATGGTGGTGTAATAAGGGATGAAAAGGGTTGCATATAATACATTTTTCATTTCAATTTGGGAAGAGCCATAAACAATATGGAGGAGCTAATTGCACTATAACAATGTTTAGAAATCTTGAAGAATGAAAATCTTCAGAATATTATAATTGAAGCAGATTCTGAGCTGATCATCAATTCAGTCAAGAGAATCTATTGTGGTTTGGCTCCGGAAAAGGTCTTGAGACACTAGAGGCTTCTTCAAATATATCAAAGAATCCGTCTCCACCTTCAAAACATGAGAACCTTAAGCTTCACACATGTACGCAGAACAACCAACAAATTGGCAGACATACTTGAAAATAAAGGTGCTTTCTGCACTAAAAGCAGTAATAAGTACATATGGCAAGAGGTTCCACAAGGCAGATTGAGGGATGCCTGTCTCAACCAGGCGAATGAGGACCAAGAGATACATCAGAACAGAGAATGTCAGTAGTACCAGATGTTGGGTTTGTAGATACAAAAACAACATGAAGTGGTTTTCCGGAGGTAATTTTGAAAACGACATGCAGGCCTTTGTTAGCTTTACCAGTCCAGAATAGCTCAGACATAGAGTTCTTGGGTGGGAGATGATTTGCAGATTGAGGATTCTTTCAAAACTTTCTCCTAACAAAGATCAACTCAATTTTACTCGATGGGAAGAGGGGGTGAAGAGTCTTCAGTTAGAAGGAACAACATCATCCCACCATAGGTATATAATTGTTGGCAAAGGATACAACGAATTGGCGGGGTTGGTCTACAGGTTTTCGGATGCTTAGATGGCGGGAATCTCTCCTGCTTTTCTTCAAATGGAGATTCCTCTCATCTGTTGGATCAAATGGCTGAGGATCAAGGGTGGAGATTCAAATTGCAGATTGATGGGTTCAGGTCAGAGTCTTTGCTTCCTCAGCAGACTCAAAACCTTCCTCATAATAACCTTTAGTTTCAATACCACCCTCAAGGTGGTTTCCGGCTCATTGAAAGCTCTTAACTCCGGAAGTGGTTTCAAAGATTTGAGCCCGATGCCATTCAACATGCAACATGTGGCTTTAGTAGGAGAGAGAATACCGCCCTCATCGTGCGGGTATTCTCCGGGCTTCTTTTCCATCCGATATGTTTATCAACCGTTGGATCTTGCGATGCGGATCAACAGCCCAAGATCATTTTGCATGTTGGTGGGTCCGGGTCAGAGTTATGCCTCACTGTTATCGTCGGTGCTTGTTTAGCTTCGTGGCGGGTAGCAATGAATTTTCGGCAGACCACATACGCAATGTTTATTCCCCTTTTCGGACCCAGAATCTGAATAGTTTGGTTTTTAATTCTTTTTCGGGTCCGGTTTTAGTTCCAACTTGTATCAGTCCGGTTTTTGCTACGTTGTTACGGATCAAATTGCATCTGTATTTTGAAGGACTTAGGGGTGGGAGCCCATTGCACAACTGTTTAACCTTTGGCTCGTTGGCCCACACCTTGGGTGGGATAGTTAACTCTATGTCCCCCGATACCTTAGAGTTGGTTGTTATTTATGTAATTAATCCTTTTTGTTTAATATGAATAGAAGGTATTACTCTTGTTTCAGCAATTTTTTTTTATCTTTTATTTAATATTTTAAAAAATATAAATCAATCTATTTTTATATTAAGAACAATTGGAATATCATTAAAATGTGAAATATATACATTATATATATTTATATTATGGCATTAAATTGAATGATTTTTTTAAATTTAAAGATTTTTTTCATTATTTTGTTATATATATTTATATTAGGGTGTTAAATTGAATAATTTTTTTTAAATTTAAAGTTTTTTTCCATTATTTTGTTTGAATAATTTTCTAATGCCATGCAAGATATTTGAATATTGATAAGTATATGAATCGATAATTTCATAATTTTAAACAAGTTTTGGTTTATAAGTTTTTTTATTAGCCCTCTATCTTTGAAGAAATCATAGATCTTTGGATAATAGCATTAGTTATAGATATATTCTTTAGAAACAAATTGTGGGTGGGTTGAATTATGTATTATTTTTTTATAGAATCGGATCAATCGAACTTATTTTATTATAGAAACTTTATGTTTAGTTGATTTAAATATAATAATTATTTATAAAAAATAGCTAAAATAATGTGTGAGGGGTTAGTTTTTTTCAATGGTGTTATATTCATTTTGTTTTAACTTAATCACAAAGTATTATGGTAATTTTCAAATCAATTATCACTAATAATTTTCAAGGATAAAAAATTTGTAGAGAAAGTTGATAAATATTATGTTTTTTTAATAATATTTTATGGTGGACAATAAGTTGATATTTCTAAATTATAGTGGGTGATATAGAGGTATTATTTTGAGATTGAGTGATTGAGTTGAGTACTATAGAGGCTAATGCAATATAACTAGAAGTGAAATAGACCACCATGGACAAGTAACCTCATCAACTTTGTACATTTTTATATGATATTATATAATTTACCCAATATAACCTTCCAGCTATATGAAGTGGAGGTGGGGCATGATATTGGGTAGATTATATAAATGGGTTTAATGCTTTTTTTTGGATGTTTGACAAAGCTAGCTTCTTACTTATATAGAATGATTAGTTCTAATCCTAAGTGTTGTTTTTTAGTTTTACTAAGGAAGAGACACTTGGGAGACCACGCTCTATAATAAATTTGAAATCTTACTATGGTGTTGGGAATTAATCACCTTATTAAATAAACCTTAAATTAATATAAAAAATCATAATACCAATAATTGAATTTAAACCCATATCTTTTCAAAGTGAAAAAAAAGAAAACGATATAATATTATAAAAACTTAATAATATTATTTCCACTCTCCAAAACTATGGTTAATTTTAATATTTTCCCTTTTATTCTCAACCAAAAACATTACAACTCACGATTAGAGTAATATATTAATATATTAACAATTTTCCTACCATTATTTACGAACATTTCACTAAGTTCTTATCCATAATCAAAATGTTTTGATTTGAATTTTTTTTTTTTTACTAACATAATATTATGAAAGCTTAATAATATAATTCTCAACTACCAAAACCATCGCTAATTTTAAAAATTTCCATTTTATTCTCGATAAAAACATTACAATTCACCATTTGAATACCAAAACCATCGCTAATTTTAAAAATTTCCATTTTATTCTCCATAGAAACATTACAATTCACCATTTGAATAATAGATTTGGATATGAACAATTTACTTATCATTATTCACCAGCATTCCATCAGGGTCAAGGATTATCCACGGTCAAAATATTTTAAGTTTAAAAACAAAAACAAAAAGCAATATAATATTATGAAATCTTAATAATGTAATTTTTATTTTCAAAAGCAATTTCAATAATAAATGTGTAAATTAATAATGTTAATATTTCATCATATTTTTGTGTTTAGCAAAATATTTTGATTAAAAAAACAATATAGTTAGGTCGATAGGCTTTCCTTTGAAAGGGACTTTCGTCGTCCTTTTGATTCTCACGCTGACACCTGGTGGACTGGGCAATTTGCTTAGTATTTGTTCAGGCTTGATTCTCATGCTGACATCTGGCGGAGTGGTCAATTTTTTTCGTATTTGTTCAGGGACCGAGACCGCTGGCTATTGGAATGGTGAGGAATTCCATGAACTCAACCGGACGTAACATACACGCTGGATCGATTACGATCATCTTGAAAGCAGTCTCAATGTTACCATTACGGTGGCCGGGTTGCCGAGACTGCAGAGGCCGTTGATATCTCTGCAAATCGATCTGCAGAATATTGTAGAAGAGAAGATGTTGGTGGGCTTTTCAGCGGCAACGGGGCTGTTAGTGGAAGACCATTACATTATAGCGTGGAGCTTCACCACCGAAGACACGGCGTCGCCTCTCGATGTTTCTGGCCTCTCTTTCATTTGCCAACATGTATTCGGAACCTCTGAGCCGGGGATTCATAGCCGGTGTCACCGTGGTTTCTGTGGTTCTCTTCTCGCTGGTGATTGCGGCGGCCATGTTTTTGAGAAGAACACTAAACAGGGAAACGATCGAAGAATGGGAGCAGGAGTACTGGCCCCATAGATTCGATTACAAGGAGCTGTGTATCGCCACGCGAGGGTTTCGGGACGAAAACCTTTTGGGGTACGGGGGATTTGGCATGGTTTACAAGGGTTTTCTCCCCAGGAGCGGCCAAGAAGTCGTAGTGAAATGTATAACGACGGAGTTCAAGGAAGGAATGAAGGGGTTTGTTGCAGAGATCTGTCCAGCCACAGCCTGTGCAGTATCCTCCACAAATGCAACATTTGCCTCCACGTCCAGGGCAACAACAACAAGCTCTGCCTTCATCTCAGGCTCCTTCTATGACGTATCTTTAGCAACCAAGGCCAATGACAAGCGGGGCTCCTCCATCTCAGCAGCCTCAACAATCTCAACAGCCTCTTAGTATGCCACCTCCAACTGGTTTAGGTGGCATGGCATTGCCACCGTCGTCATCCTATACGATACCATCTACTTTTATTTGTATAAGATTTATGATAGCATATCAATGCATTTTCTTTCGAACAAGGTCTGCAGGAAGTATGATTTTTAATATTGTCTTGACTCTTGTATTTTCTGTTCTGCAGTTTGCTCCATCTACCTATGGTCAGTCACAGAATTCATACAGTGTTAATCCACAATATCAAGCTGTTCTCAGCCTCAACACATGCCACTGCTGCATTCTGGAACTCAGCAGTGGGGATCTGCAAATCAAAATAGCGTCCCTGCATCTCAAGGGATGCAGACTGCTCAACAATCCACTGTTGGTTTTGCTTCAGCTCCTGTAAGATTTTGAAGCATATTCAATTTCTTTCAAGGGTTTTATTGTAGATATCTTCCAAAACAACTAGGTTTTCTAAATTCGGTAACATGGAGCTGCTATAATTACTGTATTTGTAGTCATATGAGTGGAAGATTTTTTAACTGACTTGACATTTCTTTTGTATTTTAAAGGGAGCTGTTGTACAACCTGGTAATTCCAACTTACAAAGTTCTTCAGATTGGCAAGAACATACTACCACTGATGGAAGAAGGTATGAGCATTGGTAATTCAAAGGGGTATGCTAAGTTTTTTTTTTTAAATTGTTTGGTGAGATTGACTCATGAGTCTGAACTACGTACTTGTTTCATGCCATTATAAAAATCAAACAGAAAATACCCATTCTACTCAGATTCTTGTCAGGATTTTTCTGTATGCTGTCTTTCGTGTTTTTTCCAGTGACTTGTAAACCTATGAAAGAGGAGCAAAGCTAGCAGATTTTTAAGAAAAACAGAAAGAAAGCAGTGGCATATTCACAGTTTACACACGGCCACACACTTCACAATACAATTTATGTATACTGCAGCTCTGCTAAACCCTAATACATTAAGCAAGATATTTCCCCGGGTTTTCTTGAGTTCAAGTTGAACTGTTATTCTTTGGCCTTGCTGAGCTTTTTTCCCAGCCAAGTTTTGGATCTTCTAGTCCGGAAAAGCATATTGGTTCTTGCTTATTGGAATGACCATCATGTACCTATACTAATTTTTTCACAATTTGGCATATAATAAAGAGTGTCAGTGACAACAAGATTTTTCCAAAATGAAAATGATTGTGCATTTGTTTGATCAAATTTTCATGGCTAAGCTGAAGGTTTGGGCAATCTGGTTGTAAGGTTTGATAAGTCTTCATATGCTTACTCACGAGAGTCCCTCGAGAACTCTCCTTGATGTCATGTTTCATATTTTATTCTTTGTACACCACCTTCACATTTTCTAAGATTTTCCACAATGATGGTTGTCTCAGGACCCAACACAGTAGCCACTCTAGCTGTTTCGGGGCACCCTTCCGGGCCTCCTCAAACTCACATGATAGGAAATCCTGCATCCTCTGGACAGCTGGTAAGGATGGGTTTGATGTTTTGAATCACATTAAAGTTGCTTTTGTTTCTAATGATATCATGAAATCTAAATTCTTATTTATGACTTTTCTAAATGTATTTGCAGCCACCTCGTCCACCTGGCATGGTGTCTTTAGGACCTCAAAATTTTGGACCTCCGCTGCCAATGCAAGTATGATATGTGGCTTATTGATGTTTTCTTTTATATATGTGCCATACTGATTAGTGTTGATTTGGAGAGTTGCATGTAGTTTCTATTTAACGAGGCATTTGACAAATAAATTGATGAGTGAATGCAGTTTAGATCTGGAGCACCACCACAAACAGACCAACAATTTATGCCCCCAAGTAGCGAGCAGTTTCGGCCAATGGCTCAAGATATACCACCACCAAACATTGGAACTGCTCCATCTGTTCAGCCACAGCCTATGCAGTATCCTCCACAAATGCAACATCTTCCTTGTTTGTATGAAAGATGATAGCATTGAGGGGATATATGATACTCTAAAGGAATTCGGTGACATGGAGCTGCTATAATTACTGTATTTGTAGTCATATGAGTGGAAGATTTTTTAACTGACTTGACATTTCTTCCGTATTATAAAGGGAGCTGTTGTACAACCTGGTAATTCCAACTTACAAAGTTCTTCAGATTGGCAAGAAAATACTACCACTGATGGAAGAAGGTATGAGCATTGGTAATTCAAAGGGGTATGCTAAGTTTTTTTTTTTTAAATTGTTTGGTGAGATTGACTCATGAGTCTGAACTACGTACTTGTTTCATGCCATTATAAAAATCAAACAGAAAATACTCATTCTACTCAGATTCTTGTCAGGATTTTTCTGTATGTTGTCTTTCGTGTTTTTTCCAGTGACTTGTAAACCTATGAAAGAGGAGCAAAGCTAGCAGATTTTTAAGAAAAACAGAAAGAAAGCAGTGGCATATTCACAGTTTACACACAGCCACACACTTCACAATACAATTTATGTATACTGCAGCTCTGCTAAACCCTAATACATTAAGCAAGATATTTCCCCGGGTTTTCTTGAGTTCAAGTTGAACTGTTATTCTCTGGCCTTGCTGAGCTTTTTGCCCAGCCAAGTTTTGGATCTTCTAGTCCGGAAAAACATATTGGTTCTTGCTTATTGGAATGACCATCATGTACCTATACTAATTTTTTCACAATTTGGCATATAATAAAGAGTGTTAGTGACAACAAGATTTTTCCAAAATGAAAATGATTGTGCATTTGTTTGATCAAATTTTCATGGCTAAGCTGAAATTTTGGGCAATTTGGTTGTAAGGTTTGATAAGTCTTCATATGCTTACTCACGAGAGTCCCTTGAGAACTCTCCTTGATTTCATGTTTCATATTTTATTCTTTGTACACCACCTTCACATTTTCTAAGATTTTCCACAATGATGGTTGTCTCAGGACCCAACACAGTAGCCACTCCAGCTGTTTCAGGGCACCCTTCCGGGCCTCCTCAAACTCACATGACAGGAAATCCTGCATCCTCTGGACAGATGGTAAGGATGGGTTTGATGTTTTGAATCACATTAAAGCTGCTTTTGTTTCTACTGATATCATGACATCTGAATTCTTGTTTATGACTTTTCTAAATGTATTTGCAGCCACCTCGTCCACCTGGCATGGTGTCTTCAGGACCTCAAAACTTTGGACCTCCGTTGCCAATGCAAGTATGATATGTGGCTTATTGATGTTTTCTTTTATATATGTGCCATACTGATTAGTGTTGATTTGGACATTTGCATGTAGTTTCTATTTAACGAGGCATTTGACAAATAAATTGATGAGTGAATGCAGTTTAGATCTGGAGCACCACCACAAACAGGCCAACAATTTATGCCCCCAAGTAGCTAGTAGTTTCGGCCAATGGCTCAAGCTATACCATCGCCAAACATTGGAACTGCTCCATCTGTTCAGCCACAGCCTGTGCAATATCCTCCACAAATGCAACATCTTCCTTGTTTGTATGAAAGATAATAGCATTGAGGGGATATATGATACTCTAAAGGAATGTGCTGTAATAAGCAAATCAGCAGGAGGACTTGGTGTTTCAGTACATAACATTCGTGCAACCGTAGTTATATCCGAGGAACTAATGGTACATCGAATGGTATTGTGCCAATGTTGAGGGTATTCAATGATATTGCTCATTATGTTGATCAAGGTGGAGGCAAAAGGAAGGGTGAGTGCTCGTTACACAACTTGTTTTGGTATTCAAAAACTAATTTCAGTTAATATATGAAAGAAAGAGTAATGGGGCTATTTTGCCTTATGCAGGTGCATTTTCCATGTACCTAGAGCCATGGCATGCAGATGTTTTTGAGTTTTTGGAGTTGAGAAAGAACCATGGGACGGTATCAACCTGCCTTATCTCATATTGATGTGCTGGTTGATCTAAACTATAACAGTCATTGCTTTTATGAAATGTTATGAACATAGGTTGGCTTTGTGGTTTATTTGGTGTTTTTTTATCCATTGCTTAGCACGGAGTTGTTTTAAATAGAAAATTGTTTTTAGTTCCTTTTTACATACATTGACAAAAATTGATTTACAACTATGCATCTTATAGGAAGAGAATAGAGCACGTGATCTATTTTTTGCACTTTGGGTGCCAGACCTCTTTATGAAAAGGGTCCAGGAGAATTCTACATGGACATTACTTTTTCCCAATGAAGCTCCCGGGCTTGCTGATTGCTGGGGTGAAGAATTTGAAGAATTGTACATGAAATATGAGCAAGAGGTGTGCATTGTTTTTGTATATTTATTGTATTTTTTGGACAGTTGAACAATTGATCATAACAATTTTTTTTCAAATTCTGGGTAAGGCAAAAAAGGTTGTACAGGCACAGAAGCTTTGGTTTTCTATTCTGGAAGCTCAGATAGAAACAGGCAATCCATACATGCTCTTCAAGGTACACAATTTATGGAATTGTAGTTTGATGAATGTTGGATTAAATGTCTGTTTAATGCAATTTAAAATGAATGCCTTTTGCAAAATTAACTGAATATCTCCTGCTATTTTTTACTGGTTGTGCAGGATATCTGTAACAGAAAAAGCAATCAGCAAAATCTGGGAACCATCAAATCTTCTAACCTCTGCACAGAGATTATTGAATATACAAGTCCATCAGAAACATCGGTCTGTAACTTGGCATCTATTGCGCTGCCTAGATATGTGAGGGAAAAGGTATATTCGCTGGTTACATCCTTGTTGTAGAGGTCAATCTAATGAAAGATGAAAACTAACTCATTCCACTTGTGCAAGGTATAACCCTGGTGTCTCAACCCTCTAAGTTGGTTGGTAGCAGAGGTTGGAGGAACTGTTACTTTGATTTTGATAAATTAGCAGAGGTTGGTCATGTTATTTTTCTTTTGTGAAGTGATACTTTGAACATTCAAGTCTTTAGTAGTTGTCTCCATTGTGTCTAGTTTTTATTCGTGTACAAGTAAAAACATCTAACATTGCACTATTGAAGCAGGTCACATAACTGTTACTATCAACCTCAATAAGATAATTGATGTGAACTTTTATCTTGTGGAAACTGCAAAGCTGTCAAATATGTGACATAGGCCAATTGGTATAGGTGTTTAGGGTCTTGCTGACACTTTTATACTGCTTGGAATGCCATTTGAATCAGAAGAGGTCAGCGGATAAAGATTCTGGATTTTAGAGATCTGTGGTTTGTATCTGTTGAATTAGTAACCGGAGAACCCACAGTATGAAGATTTTTATGCCAACGTTTCAAATCCCAAATGGGATCCATCATCAGGACTTTAAGAATGATGATACAAGAGAGCTGCTTATGGAGGAATAAATAATAATGAGTTTAAATTTTAGAACAA
>APFE031081502.1:55205-76930 GCA_000404065.3 Pinus taeda | reverse complement strand
TCATGATCATGCACAGGTGGGAGACCTTTAGGAGTCTCAAATACCTTGGAATGATTATCCAGGACTTTTTGGAGATCTGGAGAAATAGATGATTCCGATGTGGAAACATCTAGCGAACATACTTGTGCAATTACACCTCTTTGTTCCTTTTTTAGAAGCTTTGTCATATCGTTAGAGCTGATTATCTTTCCCGGTTTCCCTGCAATACCCCTTAATTCAACTTCCTTTCCTTCCAGAGAAAATTTCATGAAAAGTTCTTGAAAATTAAAAGCTATTGTACCCAAGGATTGTAGCCATTGGACTCCTAGTACAACATCAACACCTCCCATTGGAATGGAAAGCATTGGGCTAGTCAATACATATTCTCCGATGGATAGCTTGATATTATGGCACTTTCTAGAGAAATTTATTGTTCCTCCATTTGCAACCATCACTTGACACTCTGGTGTTGGATATAAGAAGAAATTCAATTCTTTTGCTACCTTACAATGAATAAAATTGTGGGTACTTCCTGAATCAATCACCACTATTACCTTTTTATTCTTGATTTGTCCTTCTATCTTGATGGTTTGAGGAGTGGTAATTCCCGCCAATGCATTACAAGATATGGTCGGATTCATTTGTTCTTCATCTAGGCTTGTTCCTGGAGTATATCCTCTTCTTTTGACCTATCTTGCTCCTTTTCTTCTTCCTCTTCACAATCTATGTAGAATAATCTCTTCTCAGCACACTTATGACCGTGTATTTGCTATCACAACTGTAACAAAGCCCTTTTGCTCTTTTTTCTTCCAATTGTTGTGGTGTCAACCTTATAGGTTGTAGAAGACTAGGGGCAACAACACTTCCGTCTTTATAGTTGTGAGTGGTATGCTTCATGGTTGCCATAATTTTGCTTTCCATTTTTCTTGCTAACCTGAATGCCTTCTCTAATGACTCAGGTTCCCAAAGGCGAACATCATGTTGGATATTATCCTTTAAAGACCCTATGAAAACATCAATTCTATGCTCCTCTGGAATATATTTTACCCTTATGTTCAATTTTTGGAACTCCTCAATGTGCTCCATTATTGAACCCTTTTGTTTAAGGCTTATCAATTGGCTAAAAAAAGTGTTGCTTTTTGTATCCTCATAATGTGCTATCAATTATTCCGTAAAAATTTCCCAAGTGATAAATTGTTTACGAGAGCAAAGCCATTGATACCATACAAACTGATTTGGTTCCAAATATAAAGCCGCCATACGTACCTTTTGTGTGTTTTGCACATTATTGAGATCGAAAAATTGCTCCATCTGTAATATCCATGTTGCGGGATCCTTGCCATCAAACTTCCTCATATCGATTTTTGGAATATGGTGAGTCTTTGATCCAACATTAGAGTCTATGGAATCATGATTAACATTTCTTTTGTTCTCATCATGAGTTTCCTTTACTACCCTTTCACCCATAGTGACCCTTTCTTGTAGCAACTTATTCATATTTATCTTCAAATCTATCTTCAAATCATCCATCTTAGCTTCCACATCATTCATCTTAGCTTCTACACCTTTCTTTAAACAATCCATCTTAGATTCTATTCCTTTTTGTGCAAGTGACACTTGTTGCACTTGGTCTCGTAATTTTGATATATCATGTTGCATTTCTTCCTCTTCTTCATGAGTCATGCTAGAGCTTTCAGGTCGCCTACTAGGTGTTTCCATTTTCTTTCTTTTGGGCATCAATTACTGATAATAATGCTTCACTATGCCCTTTGAATTCCTTCAAAATAAATTTTCAAACCAAGCTTAAGAAAACATTTAAAAAATATACACACCTTTTTTCACTTTGTAGGAGCTTGATATTTCCTCTGATGTATCTCTGTAATTTTGGATCATCCAATTCTAAAATTGCGACCTACGGTAGCCCTCTGTGTCCTGTTTCCAATGCCACCAGTCTGACCCCAATTGGATTCTCCAATCAGGAGTTATGCCAAATCTCCCACAGTGACCTGATTATAGACTAATTTAGTAGAGCAAACTTGTACGGCGTTCCACGAGTCACTGTTTCAACCTCTGGCTCTGAAAACTATATAGAAGAAACTACAGTCCGTCCTCTTTCTACTCCTTTTTATGAAAATTCAATCCAATGCTCAGAGAAAACGTTATGACGATTTTCCCCAGGTCACCTGTTTGGAATGTAATTCATGAGTCTGCAAAAAACCAACTTCCTCAGATCATATCTCCGCAATTATAGCGCCAAATGCTATGAAATTCGGACCCAAGATTTAGCATGATGTCTTCTCAAATGGGTTTTTTTTTACTTCTGAAGCATCACCGAAAACAAGTTATAGTGAAAATGCCACGATGACCTGTTTGGAGCAGTGAAACCCTAGAATCCAAAGCTCTGATACCAAATGTTATGAAACCAGCTCAAGAAAAGATAAAAAAGATAGATCAACGCCTTAGAATTCAGCCTCTTCGAGGGGAAACCTCCTTTACATTACATAAATGAACAATTCTTGGAGATACAAATGAAAATACCTCCTTTCTATATATAGGAACTCTAAGGGTCATAACATAATCAGAGCCTACATAACAATAATAATGTAGGCACAATAATAACAATAGTGGGCTTCTATGGGGCACAATAGTAACAATATGGGCACAATAGGGGCACAACAATATTAATAAGGGATACAACTACAATAGTAATGGGGTAATCACTAGTATTATGGGGACCCAACAATTTTTCATCATTTACAGTCCTCCTTTACAAAAATTAGCTTAATCGAACAGTCGTCTTTTGATTCAAAAGTGTCGCGACTATTGTTTTGAGTCAAGAAGAAGAGTGTCGTAAAGTCTTCCTCTTCTAGATAGTCGATTGTAATTTTTCCATTGTATTTGATTTGAATTGTCAATATTTTAAGTGTCGAAAACAGTTTTCCATTCGAAGTCGAAAGTGTCATTTTAGTCTTCCTTTCATTTTGAAAAGAAATTGTTGAAGTGTCGCTTTGAAGAAAATAGTTCAGATCTGTACTTACTTTTCTTTTTGGCATTCACACATTAAGGAAGCAAAAAAACAAATACATGCATGTGCATTTGCATTTAGATTGCATGCGGAAAATGATTTAGGAAAAGTGCATTTAGTGTGCGCTCTCTGCTCTGTGTTGAAATAATCATACTTTTCTTTCCTTAGTAGCTAGGACATTCATTGCTAAAAGAAAAAAAAAGATTGTTTATCATTTTAGATTGCATATTTAGGAATTTTACATCATCACATGGTGAACCTTGAAAGACAAAATTCTTAAGAAAGATCAACTTTAAAATAAACCTCAATGAACATAAAAATGGTTTGGAACCTAATGCACAACATCTAGAAGTCTAGACTAGAGACATATTATGGCGTCATAAAGCCTCGTAACTATCGTTTTCATCGTAGGTTGGGTGATTCCTCCTCTTTGATATGAAAAGTGCCAGTATCGACTTGTGCTCCCACATACCATCGAGTATATATTGGGAGACCATAATAGGTTGATATCCTTTATCCTTAGGAAGCCGTGTCTATTGCCCTATTGATCGCAATGCAAAGAACACAATATTCGGGAATATTGACTGTCGTACATAAATTCCTTAGTAATTTCTCTTTAATTTACCACCGAGGTGTATATTTCAATTTTGTGATTAGTTTGGTAATCCCTCTGTCTAGATTTCCAGAGTAGTCACTTTCATTCCTTTTCGACTCCTTAAAAGAAAAGATCCATCTGAGCACTTCTCACTTCAAGCTCATTAAAAATCGAAGGCGACTAGAGTCACCTTTAGCTTTTTCTCAACTCTTAAAAATTGAAAAAGCAAGTTGTGTCAAAGTGTCATAAAATTCATTTAATTCAGAATAACATTTTCCCCTTTTAATTTTGAGTTGATCAAGTAATCCACAATCGTGGAAGAAAGTCAATCAAAACCCCATCGTTCACAGAGACTGGCGAGTTAATCATCTTTGACTCCAGAAGTAAAACCATTCCAGGCTAAGAGATCTCATTTAACTGGGTCGAAATCTCCTGGTTTATTTGAAACTTGTGTTTCAACATCATTAGAGACTCCAGTTACTCCAATTATTTATGGTACCCTTGCCTCTACAAAAGAAGTTTCACAATTACAAGAGGACATTAGAATTGATCCTAGTGTAATAGTAAACACTTCTATTCTTAAACCAACTCCATCTAGGGCTGATTCGGAAGGTGTCACCCCTCCAATATCTGTCGTTGCAGAGTCTATACCTTCTTTAGCATTGGAAATATTTTACAGACCTGACATTCTACCTCTTCCACCTGGACTGATTACTATAGAAGAGATTGTAGAGGATCTTCCATCTAGTACCCCATTGCATTTTGGAAATGGGATCCACTTATATCCTTCTACTACTGAAGTTAGTTCTTTCAATCATCCTTCATCGCAAGTTCCTGTCAAATCACTAGGAAATCTTTTGGATAGACTAGATATGTCTGAACAACCATCAACATCTATGATTGTGTCATCTGATACAGTAGTAGCAGAGCTTCCTGCTGCTACTCGGAAAATGTTCTTTGGTATACCATCCGTCCCAATTATTTCTCAACCACTAGATGGAGTCCAGCCAGGGACTATTTCGACAGCATGGTTTGTTCCTATTTGTTCATTTGAAATCTTATCTGGAATTTCTTATGTTGAGACTCAACAAATTGATCCTTCACATTAGTATCAATTTGAGCGGTCTAGTCTCTGAAGACCAATTTACCCTTTGAACACTGGATTGCCACCATATGGGGGGTAGTATGCCTTTTCATTGTTCCCTCCGGGAGAGCAACCATATGAGAGTTCACAACAAAAATTTGGGTCAAGCTGGAATTGCATCCAGTGGTTGGGTACCAATACTACCTCAACAACCAAGAGTTGTATATTCAATGCAACCAAGTCAACCTGTGTTGAACATTCCCACTACACTGGCTATTGTGACAGTGTCATAAGTACAAGCACTGTCTGTTGTATGTCAACCTCAAGTCTGTCAGGTCATAATACAACAACCTCTTGTCTCCACGACTTAATCACAACCACAGATTAGTGGCTCCTTAACTGATGTGACTCAGGCTCAAACATGTACTATCACCCCTCATCTTGGTCAAACATCGAGTATTGGACAACAGCAAATGGTCCAACAACCATGGCTAGTACAATATCAGCAACCACAATTCCAGCAAGCTTACCGAGGACTTGAGCAAAAAAGCTTTGCGGGTAATGGGAAACTGTATGTTCAAAACAGTTACCAACAATCATATTATAATGGTTATGCCCATCAACCTTATCAAAGTTATCAGCATAAAATACTTTATGCTGGTATGCAAAGACCCACTACTCAGGCAATCCCATCTTATCTTGGGTATGCTTCGCCAAACCTGAATCAACAGTTGCCTTTTGTAGCAACTTTAGAATTACCAGATTTGAATCGGCTAACAAATGATCCAATTTCTTACGCCCCTTGGTGGCCAGAGATTCCTCATAAACTTCTATCATATATTCCTAAATTCAATGGAAATCCAGGTGAAGATCCATTGACTCATGTAATGACCTTTCATTTGTTGTGTTTGTCCAACACCCTCAATCATGATTCGATTAGGCTTCGCCTTTTTCAGCGAACACTAATTGGTCCAATAGCGAAATGGTACATCGAATTGCCTAGAGCTTCATTCGATAACTTCAGCACCCTTGCCTCCACCTTTTTAACCCATTTTTAGTTACCTATAAGGTATGAAACAGGGACGGAGCTCCTTACCAATTTTAAACAAACAACAGCCACTCACATATCTGATCATATTCATGAGTGGTGACGTCGTTGTCTAATGGTAAAGACATATGTTCTTGATTAGCTTCTAGTTGAATGGTTTATTAAGTCATTGTTACCATCTATTACAGAAGATGTCGCCAAGGGAGGAGTTGTCACTAAAGATCAAGTCATTGCTCATGCACAATATCTAGACTTGATCTATACTCAGTCTAGCATGCTCTATGAAAAAATTCCTGATGCTCTTAGACCAGAATTTTCCATTCCTCCCCCTCCTAAATCAATCAGGGACTCTCATGCCGGCGATGGCGTGATTGGCACCTCAAGTACACAAACTGCAAAGGCTCAAACTGGTAAAGCCCTTATAGTTTCTAGTAAAAAATCAAATGACAAACTTCCTACCTCAGAGGCTAATGCCATGTCATCGGACAAAGGTAAAGACTTGAAGCAACCAGGGGGCAAGAAGAAAGGGAAAAACAAAAAGAAGAAACAGGAAGATTCGACTCCTGAGAAACCTTCTAGAAACCCTACTGGATGAAAGAAACCTAATCAGCCATGTTTCATATGTGATGAGGACCATTATACGAGATATTGTCTGCATCGAGCTGAGGTCACGAAGTTCTTCAAGAAACCAAGTACCTCGGTGGTATTGACTGATCCATTCCCAAACCCAAAAAATAATCTGGTTACTATCGAAAATGCTTCCCCATCCCAAGTGCTTATGTTGTCCATTTTGAAACAAAAAAATGATGCTTTGATACCAAAAAGGAACAAATATTATGGGAATCCACAGATGCCTAACAACAAGGCTACAGATCAACCTAGTAGTTCAACAACAACTTCATTTGGAGTTGTGCCACCCATCATTCATGAGCTAACAATAAAGCCGCCGAAGGGGGTAGTACACAAATCGACATTTAATCCTCGTGCTCGAGCAGCACATAATTATAATATAGTAGAGGATCTAGCCCAATCACCATTTGCTATGTTGACATTTGAAGTACTGCAAAATTCCCCCTCCCAAAATAAAGATTTATTATCAGTAGTAGGTGTGATTGACCCAATGGATTCAAATCTAGGGGCCTTTAATCATAAAGGATACGAACCTCAGTTACAGTCTCAACTCGCTTTCCTCGTACAGGAAAAATCTCTCAACAAAACTATTCATCGAATAATCATTGATGAGGGGGCATCTACCTGCATTATTTCAATGAGTTGCTAGAAAACTTTAGCCTCACCACCCTTGTCAAGATCATCAATGACATTAAAAGAATTAGATGGACGAACATATATGCTGTACGAGATTCTAAGTAACTTGCAAGTTGAACTTGGGGGCAAGACAGTAGAAATTGACATTGAAGTTATCGATGGAATCCTCGATTACAATATCCTACTGGGAAGGCCCTGGATTTATGCTATGGATGTTGTTGTGTCAAATTATTTTAGAAAGATTACATTTCCCTTCCAAGGTGGAATTACAATCATTGACCAACAAACCTTTCTCCCCAATAGTTCACAAGTTATGGGAAGCATTCCAATGATCCATGGAAGCTCTCAATCACTTCAAAATGTTAGAGTAGGCCTCCTAAAAGACCTTGCACTAATGGGTACTTTTTCCCTACCGCCTCTGAGTAATCTGGTGGAAGTGGCCAAGGTGGAAACTTGTAATACTGTATCTTCTATATCTACAAATATTCAGAAGATTTCCGAACATTTTGTTAGCATGGATCAGTGCCAAGTATTGCCTCCAAGCCCAATAGAAATTTTGTAGCAATCAATTTTCTTTGCATGGGTGGCAAACCCAAATCAATGCTCACCGAGTGTTTGGATAGATAGGTCTCAAGAATATGGCACCTCTTTAAATCCTTGGTCACATGTACATTCTACAGACGAAGGAATCATTCAGTCAATGATGATAGGAGAGGCACCATGGGAAGATTACCACCATCATTCCCATCTTCAAGATAACAATGAAGATTATTCCAGCAACCTTAATCATCCTTCATTTTTTGATTTTCTATCAAAAACCATAAATACGGTGGATTCCGAGTGAAATATGTCCAATATTGAAGAAACTATCCCCATAAATATCTCGACCAAACCTAATTTTGTAGAGAATATTCATGTTGGTAAATCTTGCTCTTCTTCAGAACTGGAAATATATTGCGCTCTCTTTCATGAACTCATAGATGTCTTTGCATGGTCATATGAAGAAATGCTAGGCATTGACTTGAGCATAGTTGAACATGAAATCAAGATGTATCCAGATGTCAAACCGGTATGACAATGGCTTTGACAAGTGCACCCGAAGAAAGCCGCTGCCATCAAGGTAGAAGTTGAAAAACTTTTACATGCTGGTTTCATTTACTCGGTTCCTCTAAATGATTGGGTATCAAATATTGTTCATATGATGAAAAGCAAGGAATGATTAGAGTGTGTGTTGATTACAGGGTTGTAAATCAAGCTTGTCCAAAGGACAACTACCCTACACCCTTCATCGACCAGATAATTGATGAATGTGCTAGATGCAAAATATTTTCATTTATGGATGGATTTTTTGAATATAATCAAATAAACATCCACCCAGAGGACCAGTCGAAGACTTCATTTATATGTTTGTGGGGCACGTTCGTGTACCGCAAACTACCTTTCGGTTTAAAGAACACAGGGGCAACTTTTCAAAGGGCAATGAATTATGCCTTCCACGACATCAAACACATTGTTCAACCATATCTTAATGATCTACTAGGTCATTCGCGAAAGCTGACTGATCATCCGTAGTATTTGAGAGCTATATTTCTATGTTGTTGACACTACAAAATACGACTCAATCCACACAAGTGCGTGCTTTGTGTCGGTTCTGGTCGTTTACTTGGTTTCATAGTTTCTAAGGATAGGATTCAACTCAACCCATGTAAGGTTCAGGTAATCATCGATATGCCTCCACCTTCAAATTTGCTTTAGATTCAGAAACTCCAAGGAAAACCAAACTTTCTAAGGAGATTCATTCCAAATTATGCTGGACTTGCTAAATATTATACACGTCTTTTGAAAAAAGAAGTGCCCTTCAACTGGGATCAGGTTGCGCAAGCTTTCTTTAATGATCTAAAGGATTCCCTAATAAAAGCATCATTAATGTACGCTCCTGACTATCAAAAAGAATTTAAACTGTATCTAGCGGTAGTAGATACAACCATCGCAATGGTTTTAGTACAAGAAGAGAATGGAATCGAACATCCTGTCTATTATTTAATTCAAAACTTAAATCATACAGAAAGCAAGTACTCCTATGTTGAAAAGCTGGCTCTAGTAGCTATTCAAGCAGTACAGAGATTTCGACATTATATCCTCTTTCACAAACCTACCATTTTGTCAGATTGCAACACTATGACTTACATTCTGTCGCGTCAATTACTAGGGGGAAAATATTCGAAATGGATAGCCATTTTGCAAGAGTTTGATCTGGTATTCATAAAATCCAAATCAAAGAAATCTCTAATTTTCATGGAGTTACTATGTGACCTCCCATCGTCGTCCAACGATTCAACATCCAAAGCATCAATTGTGGATGAATCTCTGTTTTTGATATCGTCAAGTAGTTTGTGGTATGGAGATATACTAATCTATCTCCAAACCCAAACCTTTAGGCCTAATACCTCTCACTCTGAACAACAACGTACTCGATACCAAGCAAAATACTACATGATCATCAGTTATACACTTTACCGTCGAGGTATTGATACAGTTCTGCGAAGGTGCCTCACCCATGAGGAGGCCGAAAAGTCCTGAATGATTTTCATTCAGGCACGTGTGAGGGGCATCAATTTGGTTATGCTACAGAGCAAAAGATCTTATGAATGGGTTACTCCTAGCCTACTATATTCAAAGACTGCATAATCACAGTTAGAAGTTGCCATGCTTGCAAATCTTCAACCGCAAAACTAGACTACCACCCGCACCTCTGAATCCAGTGGTTGATGTTGGGCCATTCGCCAAATGGGGCATATATTTCATGACATTTAACCCCACCTCAACTGAGGGGCATGGGCATATCATTGTTGTAGTTGACTATTTTACAAAATGGGTCGAGGTGATGCCTATATTAAACAACAACGGCGAAACGACTGCTCTTTTATTTTTCAATCATGTTGTCTCTAGATTTGGTGTTCCACAGGCTATAGTCATAGATCATGGATTGCATTTTTTCAATCACATGATGGCTGAATTGGCTATCAAATTAGGATTGTCCCACGACAGTTCTACTCTGTATTATCCCCAAGATAAAGGACATGTTGAGGCCATCAACAAAGTCCTGAAGCGCATGCTGCAAAGGATGATTGGAGTCAACAAACAGAATTGGCACCTAATCTTGTACTCAACCTTGTGGGCATATAGGAAATTAGTGAGAAATGTAATCAGATTTACACCCTTTCAACTGGTGTATGGCATGGAAGCGGTCTTACCAATTCAATGTGAAATTTCATCTCTCAAGCTTGCAGTTGACCTTCTCCCAGGAACTTCAGAGGAAGAGGCTCATTTCTTGGAACTAATCCAATTGGATTAAACCCATCTTGACGCTACTCTGGCTAACAAATCTCATAAGAAACGAGTCAAGGTGCAATTTGACAAAAATTTCAAACCTCGTGTCTTCTCGGAAGGTGACCTGGTCTTACTTTACGATCAAGAATCCGATAAATTGGGAGCAGGTAAGTTCGAACCATTATGGATGGGTCCCTACATTGTTAAGCGAGTATTAGCAAAAGGAGCCTACGAGCTAGTATATTATGATGGGATTCCACTGTCGTAACCCCAAAACAGGTTGTATCTTAAGCATTACTATGCTTGATTAAGTGTAGTAATCTCTTTATATGCTTTTGTTACATTTTTGTTTTCGTCAAGAGTGATCGTTTTGGTTAGGTAATCCACTTTGTATTTGTTGTAGATGTCGAACCTATTGGAATCATTTGTTGGATATGCCGACGGAGCTAGTCATAGTACGCAGAACCTATCTTCTACAGTCTGGGCCATTTTTTATCCAAGCAGCGAGTTAGTGAGTTTTAGAGGGGTATGTATTGGTCTGTCAACAAACAACATCATTGAGTACAATGCATTGATGGCATATGTCGACTTGTTTTCAGACTAGACTCACAACTCGTCATCCTACAACTTACTAGCATCTATTCCATTTGGAATCCAGCTATTTATCATATGTTCGTAAGCGTCAGGGTTTTGGAAAGGTAGTTTGATTCTATTCAATATCAACACATTTCCAGAAACTTAAACACATTAACTGATTCATTAGCAAATTATGTGTTAGATAGACATTTGCAACATTTATAAAGGAAAAAGCATTTCAATCAACATCTACATCAGGATCATATAACTTAACTAGAATAAAACTCTGAAAATCAAAAATACATATAACTATTTATAGTTTTTTACAAAATGTTCTATGTCTAGGAAAAAAATCAGTCATATGACCCAAAAACTCAAAAATGCAGGAAATCACTCTAGACTAATGGTGCTGGTGATAACAAGTCACCACTTGCGCGATCATACGCAAGAGCCTAGTCCATCGACTCAGCACGCCAGTGGTATGGCGCTATAATCTCAGAGGTAACTCATCAGTCCTCACATCCTGAATACCAAGGGTGAGACCCTCGATATGATCTTGCAATACTACAAGGATATCCGCTATGTCCAAATTGCGAAGGACAACCCTCCCTACAGTCTCTCCTACTGGAATGGCATCTGCTACCCTCGGGCGCACTACTGGTCGCACTAGTCCAATATCTACACAAATATATGGGTTTGATTCGTCTTGATAACATTTAAAAAACACAAGAACATTATAAAAGAAATAAACATAGGTATGGTTGGATCCTTTTACCTATAACACCCCACTGCTCACCAGCTGGCAACGCCAAATCTGGGTCGCCTCATAAATCCATCCCAACATATGGATACTCAGCGAAGACCATCTCCTGACAGTTGAACCACTCAAAGAAGGCATCATGGAATGAAATCTACGACTGACTAGCTTGTCTGGCCATGATATCGACCCATCTTTGCATCCGTGGTTCCCTCAGTGCTAGTAGTCTAAGTGAAATATATTGTGGCTGCATCAATGGAATCCTCTCTAAGGCGAAAGCGATCAAAATAGAACCATAACCAAAGTTCTTGGATCTTTCGTTCTTCACCTTGGAAAGATATTCTTTTATAACTAGAAGTACTGCATCACACTAGTTGAATACCTTTGGTTCAAGGCATTCAAGGGCATACTGCATATAGGACCTGTTGGCCAAATAAAGAGTCGCGCTACCAGCCAATCTAGAAAAGGTGAATAAAATAGTCCTCAAGGACCGGTCAGTGAGATCTCGAATATTGATCTTGTCGTCCTTGCTCAGCTGAAATCCATCTCTATAGAACTAGTGAATATAATCCCTCACAGATTCACCCCCATGGGTGGATCCTGATAGTGAGAGAGGGGCACCCATGCCTCGATAACCCAGTTAAGAAGTAGATATCCTCGACTGTCAAAAGGGATGGATTTACCTCTAATCTAGAACACTTGGTTGGTAGGATCCCATGCACCGATAAGATATTGCAACAAATTGATTTGTTGCCTCATGTTGGATATGCGAAAGAATTTGAGCAAGACACAGTTTCGCAATGCAGTAACCGTGCCTAGATCATGTAAAGCATCATATCCTCTTATTCATGCTCGTGTTCATGCCATGTAAAGACCATCTTGATCCGATGAATCTCTGAAAAGAAAACAAGAGAAGAATTAGGATCCTGATTTGGGCAAAAACGGGGAAAATTTCCATGAAAAGTAGTGCATAAATTTCTCCTTCTGTGCCCATTGCACATTGCTTGTGTAAAGGGTGGGATGCATACTGACTGGCCAATGGCTAGCTCAATATGCATCACACTTTTTGATGCATACCAGGTGCGATGGGGAGAGAATGAATTATTCAAACCCCTAAGGCCCAGAAAAACAGGAAAAGCTGATCAGAATTAGAAAAGGAAAGAATGCAATTGAAGAACCCATGGTTAGTTCCTACCTAATCCAGACGGCGCCAAAAATAGTCCACTGAATCTCCCTAAATTAGCTGATGAAATCAAGGGGGAAAACACCTCCAGAGCTCCAAGAATCCCAAATTTGAATGAAATGGTAAAAATGAGAGGAAAAATTACTTTTATGTTATTGTTCATGTAATTCAAGTAAGATGTTGCTTTTTAACTCCTTTTTTCAAGCATGTATTTACATTTCTAATCAATTTGATGGAGAAATTGAATAGGTAGTACGACTGTCAAAAGAACATGGTGTTAATGGTGAATTGAATATCTCTGACTATTATTGCAAGCAATGTTTCCGCAAAGTTCCAGCTTGTTAAAAAATAAACCTAGCACTGAGCACATGTTGGCACAAGGTTCAAGCTCATTAAAAAATAAACCCACCACTAAGCACATGTCGGCACAAGGTTCAAGATAATTAAAAAATAAACCCGCCTTTCAGTAAATAACCTTTGTGATTGCATTGCTATCAGCCTTTTGAGCCTTGGTCATGTTCTTACCATCACCTCCACTCTTTTAGCCGATCATATGTCTCCACTTGATTTTTTACCCTTTTGAGGAACAATTGTGACGAGTGATTCTGTTAGCCACCCTTTTTACATTTCCATGTTTGAGAAGTTCCAAACTTACCTGGAACCAGTTGCTACACGAAAACACCACTCATTCCTCAAAAATGAGTCTCTTTTAAGCTCTTTTTAGACTCGTAAAATATGAAAATATTGTTAAGCTGTTGGCCTTTCCAGCTCGTTAAAGTAAAGGGAAGCACCATCGCTCCTCTACATTTTAATCTTTTTGGACTCGAGGGATCATTCCACAAAAAGATCGAGCGCTTGTCTTTTTCGGCTTGCTAAAACTATCGAAAAGTCATCCCTTTTGTATTATTTTATACTTTTTCGGACTTAAGGGATTATGCCACGAAAAAGGACTGTTGGAGTTTCCTTTTCGTCCCTTTTCAAACTCTCTAAACATGAAAAGGACCGAGTTATCTTTGTCATTAAACTCATTAAAAAAATAGCGACAAACTTGTCCATCCGGACAAGAGCGAGTTTCACTATAGCTAGGCTCGCTAAAACATAGCGATAGGTTTGCTCGAAGGGAAAATTATAGAACAAGCATATGTTATCCTCCTCAAGCTTGAAAACAATTAAGAGGTACTGGTCAACAATGACTGGGGAAAAACAGAAGAAAACTTGAAGAACTTCATTGGTAGTAGGTCTCTCTTGAACATGACACTTTCACTCCATCACCATGATTGAGTCAGGTTGGGTTATTCTGTTCACCAGTCACATCACCATTGGCCCTCCGTACCATCCATTTTTGGGGTTAACGCTACCAATCCATTCTAGTGTTGCCGATATGTTCAAGAGAATTCACTCAGAGAATTCACCAACCCAGCTAACACCTCATCTACTGCGATACCTTCACTCTCCATTTTTCATGACCACCATTCCTGAACCTTGTATCATCAGATCGTTTTCACCTCCACAAAATAATTTGCTTCATTTCATGTCATAGATGTGGGATTCATTAAGGCCCTCCTATGGTGGGTCACTTCTTGTTGACATCAGATCATTATCCAAGAAGTTGACTTAGGAACAACCCTTTTAGTACTTTGAAGCTTGCATGCCTCAATGGCAAGTTTCTCACTTCCGATGACATGTTTACATCAATGGCCTTTGACCGAAATATTTTCCGTGGTGTTCGACATTGACTCATATATTCACACCATGTGAAATATACTATAGTACCTTGAGGGTCATTATCAGTATCGGTGATTCCTCTTGCACCTGTTAACAACTTGCATCACTGGCTAGTAATCGGGTGATGTCTTTCCATGTTCGACTCCAGAACATCTTTTCACATGGATCGACTTGTACACTGGGTGAAGATTGAACGAGTTTGAAGACCCTGGATCTAGTTTCATCCATTTGGGCTGCAATATATTCAGGAAAATAAAGACATCAAATGTACTCCATAGCTGCACAGATGATCATCCAAGCTAACAGATGATGGCTCTACAAGAATCACCAGTCTACAACAGCAGATGATTGTCTGTCCTATGTACATGAAAATGAATTTATAAACTTGAGCATGGGAATGCCCGCCTTAGTTAAATCATGAAAATAATATGAAGATAATGTCTTGTATTGTATTGTATCTTATTACAGGTCACCTTCCAGTTCGAAAAACCTCGGATCCTCATGATAAAGCATTTCACCCGACATCAGAAGATTTACGACCTCATGCTTTAGGGGGCAACTGTTATAGACATATTTGGGCACTGCAACCCCAATCACATATGTTGATAAAAAAAGGGCTCTTAAACCCCTAAAAGTTTTGTTTCATACCCTAAAGGATCATGGTCAACTGATTACATCATTTCCCAGAAGTTTCACCTAAAAAACTACTCAGAATTGGCCAAAAACTGGACCATACTGACTGCTACTTGGTCAAAGTGTGATGCATCTCACCTATTACACATAGGGGGTGCGATGCATACTAAAAATGCCTTCTGTAGGGTGTGATGGGCAAGAGTAGACAAATGGCAGAGATAGTTTGCTAAGTGGAAAGCCAGGGAATCTTCTAGAAACTTCTCATATGACACTTGCCTCTCTGAATTCGCCCGGGGATGAGTAAGAGATTATGAAATCTCAAAGTCGAACCAAGAACTATCAATGAAATGATACTAATCAAAAACCCAAAAGCTAACTCACCCCCTACAAATATCTATATATGGATCCCTCATCACAGAGATCTAAAGGCTAGAATTTTATATTTTGTAAGGAAGTGCTGTTGTTTTCTCTTTGAGACATTGTATTGTTGCGTGATCTAGCTTTTCATGAGGTGAAGAGGGCTTTCATGCTGGGAGGATGGTGTTGGATCAGACAGCTGGATTGTAATCCTCTCTTCTACTTCTATCAATAAAGTTATTTGAGTTTTCCTCCAGATACTTGTGTATTTCTGAATCTTGTATTTGTGTATGCATTTGTATGGTTAATGTACATCTGATTCTACATTGTTTATGTTAGCATAAATCTCTATGCTTTGATGGGATTTTGCTACTTTTCCTCTATAGGTGTTCTTTGAAGGAGGACAAGTGAGAAAGGAATGGCAAAGCTCTATCAAAGGAGAGAGGAAACAAACAAGGAGCCAAGTGAAAGACTAAGGTTGGTGCTCTTTGCTTCTCTCTTATCTATCTCCCATAAAGGAAAACACAAGTTACTTTGAATTGTTTGTTTCTAAGATAGCTACCCATCTTAGTGGGACTAGTAGATCTGAATAGACACTATTTTTCCTGGAAACAGGCATGCAAAGCAGCAACTCACGGTGGAATGGTTGGAGGAACAAGTGACAAAATTGAAGGCTAACAAAGAACAGATGTTCAGCCTGGCATAAGAGGTAATGGCATGTCACCCTCCTGCTTCTAGCTATGATTTGTTCTTGCATGAGCAATTTCTTTTTTCTGTTTGGAGAGAATTATAAAGGAAATCAATCACGAGATCGAGGACAGGGTAGAGTTCGTTTGGATATTGAAGGCCCATGACATAACAACTCAACACTTGATGTGTGAGCTTTATCTACATGGATATCTCCTACATGATGACAAAGAATTTAAACTAGTCCCATATGTAGGGGACTTTCATTTAAGGGCTTTCACCTCCTACACTCTCAATTAGATAAGCTAGTAGAAGGCTTCCAATATGCTTGAGTCAAATCAGACCATGAACCCTCTTATGATGAGAGGAGAGCATGAGTGGTAAGTGACTATGTAAAATAAGTACAACACCATTTTAGAGATTGGGGGGAACAGAGAACAAATGTTGAGGACACAAAGGTGGTGCATTGATCTTTGTGTCAAACAAATAGTCATGTTTCAGGATGAGGCCCTCGAAAGTTGCCAGAAAAGGTGGATGACGTCACCTACATCCATCCATAATAGGGAACTGTTTGGGGCACCGAATTTTTCATGGGCCCTAAGTAGGGTGCCAAGATACGTGGCATGCATCCAAACATGTGGGGTCTGGTGTATGGGAATGCGGTTCAGGTTCCCTATCATTTGGTTTTTGGGGAAGCACTATACCCTAGCATATAATGTACCAGACAATTGGTGGAAGGAAGTTCTTCTTTCAGAGGGGTACAAGGTTCCAGGAATAGATATCTCAAAGGAATATGATCTTGCCCAGCTCCACGAGGGCCACAACCGATCTAACCTAGACCTGCGGAGGTGGCAAGCTGCATGAGGGCATGCAGAAGGCTAATTCGGGGGAGATGTTGGGTACCAAATCTGCTTAACTTTTCCTTACATTTCCACCCATCCCTTTATCCTTTTTGTGATCATTAACATGCAGTTATTATGATAAACCTATGAGGTAAACCCCTTTCTCTATCTCTTGGAATATTTAATTAATGAAGTAAAGTCATGAGGGTTTTGCCAATGTGAACCACTAAAACTTGTTATGTTTGCAGATTCCAAGGAACAGGTGTTGATCTCATAGCATGTAACAATAGTTCTGTGATTCACAACAACTATTTAGCAATGTTGAAACATCATAACTAACTCGCAACTATTTTTAATCCATTTTGGATAATTTTTGTTCTCACTCTCTCAACACTAGTGTTGTTCTGAGCTGTTGTATATTTTTGGGCATTTAGTTGCAAGTTTTGGGGAAGATGTTATTACCCCTGTATTTTATAAAAGAGGTTTCATTCTTGTGTGAAAGGTTAGCCGTGTAGAGATATCTACTGTAACAAATCTTCTACAAATTAATAAAGTATAAGTACCTTTACTGTTCTATCTTTCGTTGTGAGTTAACACAACCCTAATCAGAGAGTTGTGCCCGCTCTTCTAATCAGGTGCTGCACGTTTCCTTCTATGTATGTTGTTTTACTTGTTGTATTTATTTCCTTATTGCCATTACATATTTCCATAGATTGTTGTGAATGCCTTTTTAAGTTCTGTAATTTAATTTCTATTACTGTTATGGTGATGCTTTAGTTTCTTAGTCACGAACCCTTGGTCGATGTAATATTGGAGCCTTGCTGCTGCATATACCTTGCGCGTTACCTTGAAAAGTGTACGCACCCTGATTGATGAATTAATGTAGGAAAGGAGGTTGAATAGTTTATTCACACTCGGACACCAACAATAATGTCATTAATACATACCAAAATCCACATGCAAATGTATGTCACTTAAATTTTCATTTTAAGTTAGCTTGCAATTAAAACGATATCAAAAAGACAATAGGGAAACACAAAACTCACAAGTACCTCTAAGAAATTTTAGTCCCTAAATGAGGGATAATGTGTTATAATTATAACAAAAATTAAAAGATTTTCTTTAAGCTAATGAGAAGACCAAGGCATATATCTCATTTAGTTGATTGTAGGGGCAGATATGTCATGAAGGTCCTCCTATGCTAAATACTATTGTTCTATGCTAAATATCAGAACACCATCTTCACTAATGTTCATTTTAACAGAGCAATTTGCAATGCATCATTCAATATTCATTACAATGATATAATGACACTCATGCTAAAAAAAATCCTAAAAAGGGATATGCCATATTAATTTTAATTTTAAAAACTTGTTGTGAAGAAGACATTACAAAGTCAATGAAACCCTCAAAACATAATAGGGTACTTTACTTTTAATTATTTTTATTACATAGATCACAAATACAAGAAGGAACCACAAAGTGGAAAAGAACCCCCTGAGCAATTTTAGTGCCTAAACAAAGAAATAGACATTTCAATTTGAGTAGTAAAGCTTAAAATACATACCTGACAAGGCTAATGTGAACACTAAGACTACGATGAGATGCAGAAAAATCCATGAAAATGAAAATCCCATAAGTGACCAATGCCCATGTGGGATTCCTTGTATTACATTCAAAGCACATCTGCCATGAATAAAAATCACATCACATCAGATAATATCTAGGGGAAATCATAAATACCTATATAGATTTGGTCTCAAATTACCCAAATCACATTAAATTTTGTTGTGAACGATTAAAAAACAGTGCACCCACAACGAAACGTTTTTTGCTCTGGATAAAATTATTTTTTCCCACTAAAGATATGAATTAACCAAAAACGATTTGAAGAGAAAAAAGATCAGGAAATATGAATAGAACCTTATTTTCAAGTTTGATCGAGAGCTTTCTGAATACAACATTCATGTCCATAAAATTCTTGGTAGTCATTGGTGAATGATGAAGGTAATGATAAAGCAATTCGAGGAGTGCTCAAAGTGCAAAGGGTGGAGTACTATGTCTTCGAGAAGAGCAATTCCTTCTTCATGCAAGCCCTCCTCAAGTATTGTTGGACTCTTTTGTAATGATTTGTATAGTTTTGGTAGCTGAAAATGTAAAGTGGTTTTTCAAATTATTCACAATTGTATAGCTTTATGAATAATATACTCTTCCTATGGTTCTTGAATAATACTTTGTAAATCCAGGTTATAGTTATAGATTTTCAAGAATTTATGTAACATAGAGTTTTAGAATTTCCCCATTTTTTGGCCATCCTAGGTGCGACCTTGGTAGATGATGTCATTTTTTATTGGAAAACTAATTTAAATTGTTATGTGATTTATATTCAAATTTGATGGCTATGGTTGATAGTCAATTCCTCGGAGTTAATTTTTTTCGTTGGTTTCTCTTCGAAGTCATCATTCCAAAGAGTTTCCATTACATAATTTGGACTTGCCTACAAAGCTCCCATTAGAAACTTGGGAATAATTACTAAAGAAGTTAGAGATTAAATTTGATGGTAGTTGTTTAATGTATTATTTTTTTAAATGTACTTGTTTAATGTATTATTTTTTAATAATGGAAATGCCCAGTATAGAGTATATGTATAGGTGTAATGTAAGTATATAAACAATTTTAAATATCAATGTAATTAAAAAATACAAAAAAATAAAAGTGATATCCAAATGACTATAAAGATTTAAATGTTGGGTCCCTATAATACTAGTGATTACCCCATTACTATTGTCATTGTACCCCTTATTAATATTTTTGTGCCCCTATTGTCCCCATATTTTTATTACTGTGCCCCATAGAATCCCTCTATTGTTATTTTTATGCATTATTATTATTGTTAGGTCGGCTAGGTTATATTTGTGACTCCTTAGACTCTATAATATAGAAAGAGGTTCTGCCATTTTGAATCATCGAAGAATTGTTCATTTATGTAATGTAAAGGAGGTTGCCACTCGAAGAGGCTGAATTCTAAGGCCGTTGATCTATCTTTTCTATCTTTTCTTGAGCTGGTTTCATAACATTTGGTATCAGAGCTTTGGATTCTAGGGTTTCGCTGCTCCAAACAGGTCATCATGGAATTTTCGCTATAACTTTTTCTTCTGCTACGTTTCAGAAGCTAACAAAAAAACCCATTTGAGAAGACATCGCATTGAATCTCAGGTCCATATTTCATATCTTTAAGCGCTATATTTTCGGAGATATGAACTGAGGAAGTTTGTCCTTTTGCAGAATCTTGAATTACATTCAAAACAGGTGACCTGGGTAAAATCGTCATAACTTTCTCTCTAAGAATCATATTGAAATTTCATAAGAACGTAGAGAAAGAGAAAAAACTGTAGTTTCTTGTATGTATCTTTCAGAGCCAAAGGTCAAAATCGGGACATGTCGCACGTCATACAAGTTCGCTCTACTGAATTAGTCTATAATCAGGTCACTGTGGGAGATGTGGCATAACTCTTCATTGGAGAAACCAATTGGGCTCAAACTGGTGGCATTGGAAAGAGGACATAGAGGGCTACCGCAGGTTTGAATTTCAGAACTGGATGATCTAAAATTACAGAGATACATTAGAGGCAATATCGAGCTCCTACAAAGTGAAAAAAGGTGTGTATTTTTTCTAAATGTTTGCTTAAGCTTGGTTTGAAAAATTATTTTGAAGGAATTCAAAGGGCATAGTAAAGCATTATTACCATTAATTGATGCCCCAAAGAAAGAAAATGGAAACACCTAGTAGGCGACCTGAAAGCTCTAGCATGACTCATGACGAAGAGGAAGAAATGCAACATGATATATCAAAATTACGAGACCAAGTGCAACAAGTGTCACTTGCACAAAAAGGAACACAATCTAAGATGGATTGTTTAAAGAAAGGTGTAGAAGCTAAGATGAATGACGTGGAAGCTAATATGGATGATTTGAAGATAGATTTGAAGACAAACATGGAAGAATTGAAGATAAATATAAATAAGTTGCTACAAGAAAGGGTCACTAATGGTGAAAGGTTAGTAAAGGAAACTCATGAGGAGAACAAACAAAATGTTAATCATGATTCCATAGACTCTAATGTTGGATCAAAGACCCACCATATTCCAAAAATTTATATGAGGAAGTTTGATGGCAAGGATCCCGCAACATGGATATTACAGATGGAGCAATTCTTCGATCTCAATAATGTGCAAAACACACAAAAGGTACGTATGGCAACTTTATATTTGGAACCAAATCAGTTTGTATGGTATCAATGGCTTTGCTCTCATAAATAATTTATCACTTGGGCAATTTTTACGGAAGCATTGATAGCACAATACGAGGATACAAAAAGAAACACTTTTTTTAGCCAATTGATAAGTCTCAAACAAAAGGGTTCAATAATGGAGCACATTGAGGAGTTCCAAAAATTGAACATAAGGGTAAAAGATATTCCAGAGGAGCATAGGATTGATGTGTTCATAGGGTGTTTAAAGGATAATATCCAACATGATGTTCGCCTTTGGGAACCTGATTCATTAGAGAAGGCATTCAGGTTAGCAAGAAAAATGGAAAGCAAAATTATGCAACCAGGAAGCATACCACTCACAACTA
>APFE031081502.1:38773-53346 GCA_000404065.3 Pinus taeda | reverse complement strand
AACACAAAACCTCTAAATCAATTAATATGCATGTCAACAACTATAAACTATTAAATTAATTAAATTCCAAGGCATTTGAGGAATGGATGATGAGAAAAAGGTAGGAAATGGTCATGTTTTGGAATGGGAAAAAGGGCTTAGAATGGTACCAACACTTGCTAAGATGTTGGTTGGGGATGATTCATGGAGCTCATGATGACATGAGGTTGTGACTTTCAGGGAGACTTCATATACGGTGGACTTGGAGGATCTGATGCATTGAGGAGTTGAGGTCAGAGACTTTGATGCAGAATGGATGCATACTTTCGAGTACATGTATGGGTGTAGCTTGGAAGAGTGACTTGATGAGGAGGATAGATATGAAACACTTTAGAGTGATGGAGTTACAACACTGATGATGCCTTGGTGGCAACACTTGGGCATGGGTTGAGCCGAGACTTAACCACTTTTGACACATGGGAGCTGATTGATCTATGATCATGGGCAACACATGGATAGATGAGACAGGTGTATACTTGTTTCTATAGTAGACTTGAGGGATGACACATTATAGATATGATGAAGGTTGATTCATGGACCTGGATGTGGCACATCAAGAGTCGGACTTTGATGAGAGGATCTCTTCACTTTGAGGAGATGGATGTTTTGCAGATGGATGATGATGTTGGGATAGATGTGGCTGATTTCATGCAACACATTGACACCAAACATCATGGACAACATGTTGCAGACGAGATGGAGACTACTCCATGGGCCTGAGCATGGCTTACTTATATGGATATGGATTCTTAATCGGGCTGATGTTGTGATGGATGTTCTGAGAAACGACTGATGACGGCATGAGGATGTGCATTCTTATGATTTGAGTGGACAGTTGGATTGGCCACCCGACTAGTTCGAGTCATGAGGGTCGAAAAGTGTACAAAGATGTGTTGGCATTATGTTGGAGTATCATGACAAAAATTCACACAATGACGATACATGGTGAGGTCAACACAATATGTTGCAGGAAGCATGTAGCTTGAGATGGAGGGACCAACTTTCCATGGTGGAGAGTAGCATGTGGAGATTGCGACAAGGTGGTTGATGATCATGGATTGAGATGATTTTCCGATATATGACATACCGATGGGGTGTATGCCTTGGTATGGATATCTTGGCGACAGATGGTTGCCGGGACGAGATATTGTCAAGGACGACAATGACTTCAGGTAGGGGAGGATGTAAGGACCCGCAGTTTGGGTCACCTTCACCATGCGAAGGATGAGCAAGGAGCTCGTGCGAAATGCGAAGTGAATAAGCCAAGGACAAGTTTATATGGTGTCAGGCGAGCTGAAGGGGCGGTCCCATGAGTTTGGCGGGCTGACCCTCCTCTTGGGCGAAGGCAACATGTTGAATGAGTCGGCTTGGGTTTGTACGGTTTGCGGAGGCAAACCATCATTCAATCGATCAATCATTCAATCAACACAAGCTCATCTATGAGTTGAGTTTGGTTGAAGGAGTTCTGTAGTGTGCGAATGAACCCGCATGACAGGCAGGTCGGGTGAACGCAAAACTCGTGCAGAAAACTTGTGTAGATAACTCAGGCGAGGTCGTTCAGGCAGAACTCAGGCGAGGTCGTTCAGGCAGAACTCGAGCGAGGTCGTTCAGGCAGAACTCAGGCGAGGTCGTCGGGCGACCCAGGTGAAGTCGGGTGAAGTCGTTGGATGAACCGAGGGAAATCGTGTGGCGAGTTCGGGTGAAGTCGTTGGGTGACCCGTGTGAAGTCGTGTGGCGACTCGGGTGAAGTCGTTTGAGTGAATGAGTTCGGGTGAAGGCGTTCGAGCAAACTTGGGTGAGTCGTGCAAAGGCAACTTAGGTGAGTTGTGTGAAGGCAACTCGGGTGAGTCGTGCGAAGGCACGGGTGGACGTGCAGAAGGGCGAACAGGTGAAGACGTGCGATGAGGTGAACGAAGGGTTGGTGAGTCGTGCGGCGACCGTGCGGAGGTGCCGACGAGCTGGGCAACCGAGTTTGCCGAAGTTGAAAGTTTGGTTAAGTGTAAATTTGGGTTTTCCCAAGATTTAACTTATACTTTGTAAAAGTAAAGATTATATATATTGATATTGGGCAGACTCATATTGCAGGGAGTTGCCCCTCCCTTTATACTGTTGTGCATTTACTTGTATAATGTTGTTTTGATGAATGTGTATGGTTTTCATCATGTATAAAGGATAGACTAATACTTGGTAACAAAAATAAAAATAAGTACGAAAGTTAGGCGTAGTCCATGAACATAAGTACTGGTGAAAAGAAAGTGTTCGGTGGTGCCGCACCTCACTATAGTGCGGTTGGAAGATTGCTGCCACTGTAGGGGCGTGACACTGTAGGTCTCTGCGGGAGTAGAGGGGGTAATTTCAGAGTCAGCTCACATTGAATCAAAGAATTTTCATGAAGAACTGGAAATAAGCCCTTCGGCTACCTCTAAAGAGATAGAGACTACAGAAGGCCTACAAAACTCTGGTGCGAGAATTTCACCTAGATCGAGCAACTTATCCTGAAGGAAAAAATGAGAGGACCTAAATATTTTTTAGGATACACAATGCGTATGTGACTCTCTCAAATCCACAAGACCGTTTTCAATATGACCACCAACTTTTGGGTCAAGGGAGGGCCTTTACTAGCCAGACATGGAGTAAAGCGACTAGTAAACGAGCTCTGCATATAGATATCGTTGTCATGTGGGGGCGAAGTTGGGAAACAAATCAATGTTGGTGATCTTCCTATGTAATATGAATTTTGAAAGCGATTTCGTATATAAAAATAAATAAAAATTGTTAAAATAACTTAATTACTCTCGTGAAGAGTTGGTTAGAGAGTTGTTGAGTCAAGTCAGGTTAATTCATAATCAAATTTATAGTGTGGTATGTCAAGAAATTTTAGGTTAGCAGTTAGTTAGAAAAGGTTAAATACTTCTTATCAGATTCATTTTTAATAATCAAGTTTTGAGCGATCAATAAAAGAGCTTCGTGTGAGTGAATTTGTATTTTTGCTTCTCTGCGTTTCTAACAAATTGGTATCATAGCTGAAGAAAGATCACACCCATGATGCTTACAGAACAGTGAATTTAAAAAAAAAAAACCAACAATTTAAAAAAAATGTTGCGTTACAGATTTGTCTAATTGTTAATGCAAATTTCACGTAAAAAGACAACGCAGTTGAGCTTTGTGGGATGCGCACATCTGTAAGCAAGCGAAAATTCAAAATTTCGTAAGCCAATACGAAAGTCAAAGCAAGTTGTATTTGAACGATCACTTGGGTTTTCGGCTTTTGGAAAGTGAGTTGTCTAACGAGGTGGAGGAATTGCCTGGACAGTCAGAAGTGGTCGGAATCCGGACAAAAAACATTCAAAAAATCTTGTAAAGGTAGTGTTTGAATCGTGTTTTTGATGGTGGAAATGGATTCAACGCTATCAAAAACCTCTAGAACACCTAAAATTTTGAAGTTTAACAACTATAACTTGAATTTATAAAAATCCTTACCGAATTTTCTCTAAATATGACTGGAATTTCCATAACTTTCTGGGAAACTCCTCCGCTTTGTTAGACTACGCGTTTGGAAAGAGGCTCATACAGGATCTTATACTAGTCTTTTATAAAAAATATTTTTTCTAATATTTTTTTTAAAGGACTTTAATAAGAGTGGAGTGGAGTTTATTAAAGGATATTTTAAGATTTGGTGGAAGGTTTATAAAGCTGTGCAGTTTAATATAAGTTTTTTTTATATAAAAAATTAACATTATAAGGAGTTATTGTTGTCGCTGTTTTTTTTTTTTTCTTTTTTTCTCGACGGTTTTTGCAAAGTTATAAAAAGAAAAGTTTTTTTTATATATAATTTAATTATTAAAAAAATAAATATAAGAAGTTGTTTTTTTTTATTATTTATTTATTTATTTTTTCAGGATTTTTGCAAAGTTAATAAAAGGAAAAATTTAAAATTTTTTAAAAGAGAAATTTTTGAAGGAATATGGTTTTCTCAAATTTCCAGCCCCAGTTCCCACCATTTACAAGGAAAGGTTATAATGTGTGGGTCATTAAGATGATGACCACGTTGCAGACTCATGATGTTTGGGATTATGTCTAGCTTGGGTTTTCAGAATTTAAGGACGAAGCAACAAAACAAGCTCTCAATAATGCAGAGAGAGAACAATGGAAGAAAGAAAAGAAGAAGAATGCACAAGCGTTGTAACTTATCTAGTAGGGAGTGCACCAAGTAGTGTTACAAAAGATTATGATCACGTCTTCAGCAAAGGAAGCATGGGATACTTTGGCGTCAAACTATAAAGGTATGGTCAAAGTCAATATTATTAAGTCGCAGAATATTGGGAGAGATTTTGAAAGTTTGCAGATGAAGGAGACAAAAGACATCGATTCTTTCATGGATCGGGTCATAAATGTCGTAAATAAGTTAAATATTTATGGTGAAGAAATTAAAGATCAAACAGTGGTTGAAAACGTCATCAGATCTTTGTCTACCAAATTTGATGTTGTGGTAGCAACCATAGAAGAAACCAAGTATTTGGCATCATTGGTAGTTGATGAGTTGATGGGATCACTTCTATTACATGAAGCAAGGATAGATAGAAATAAGGATTCCACTTTAGAGACCGATTTCAAAATTCAGGTTTGTATATCAAGAGACCGAGGTCGAGGCAGAAGTAGATCGAGGGGAAGAGGACGAGACGAAAGATATGGTGGTTAGAGAGATGGTCGAGAATAACATGAACATGAAAGTGGAAGCAACCACAGAAACTTCAGCAATAATCAGAGATTTGACAAATCAAAGGTGAGATGATATTATTGCAATAAATTTGGTCATTATGCTCATGATTGCAAGAAGAAGATAGCTAATCAAGGGAACCAAAGAGCTAATGTCACTACAATAGTACTAACTCCATGTTCCTAGATTTCCATACCATGCATGAACCTTCTGATAGTGTGTGGCTATTAGACAGTGGTTGCAATAACCACATGATAGGCAACAAGAATTTGGTTGCAAATTTGGATTAATCTGTGAAAACAGATGTAAAGTTGAGGACTGACAAGAATGTGGATGTAGATGACAAAGGAGTGGTCAACATTTTTACCAAGCAGGGGGAGTCGAAGACAATTTCAAAGGTATATTATGTTCCTAGTCTCAAATATAATTTGATAACTGTTGGTCAATTGACACAGAAAGGATATAGAGTTATCTTTCAAGGTCAAGAATGTGTTAATTATGAAAAGCCCCCAAGTAAGCAACTGATAGCGAAGGTGCAGATGACAGGGAACAAACTTCTTCCACTAATTATGAATTACAGTGATCTGAGGTTAGTTCTTTTACAGTTGCATGTTCTAATGATTATTGGTTATGGCACTTTCGATTTGGACACTTTCACTTTTATGGTTTAAGATTTTTGCAGCAGAAACAAATGGTCAAATGATTTCCTCCCATCAAAGAACCTACTAGTACTTGTGAGTGTTGCATCCTGGGAAAGCAACACCGTGAAAGTTTTTCAAAGGGATTTGCATATAGAGCAAAGCAACCTCTTGAGTTAGTGTATATAGATTGTGTGGACCTATGAGAACACAGTGAATTGGTGGAAGTTGTTACTTCCTCATTCTCATTGATGATTATTGTAGAAAGACTTGGGTTTATTTATTGAAGTAAAAGTCTAAAACTTTTGCAAAGTTCAAGGAATTCAAAGCCTTAGCAGAGAACCAAAGTGATCGATAGATCAAGGTATTGAGTTCAGATCGTGGTGGAGAATATGACTCAAAGGCATTCCATGATTACTGCAAACAACATGGAATTAGAAAATACTTTACAGCTAGGTACACACCACAACAAAATGGAGTAGCAGAGTGAACGAACAGAACAATTATGAACATGGTAAGAAACATGTTGAAAGGAAGAAACTTGTCTAATGAGTATTGGGCAGAAGAAGTTGCATGTGCTATTTATGTGATCAATAGATCTCCTACAAAGAGTGCGATGAATAGAGTAACAAAAAAAGCATGGTTATGTATGTCTTGCAGTGTATCTCATCTCAAAGTATTTGGTTGTGTATCTTATGCACGTGCCTAAGGAGCGAAGAGGCAAATTGGATGATAAAAGTGAAAAATTCATATTTACTAGTTATAGTGAGCAATCAAAAGCTTACACTGTATAACCTCGTCACCAAGAAGACCATAATTAGTAGAGATGTTGTGTTCAAAGAACAAGAGTCGTGGAATGGTAATATAGACAAAATAGTTGATGCACAAGTTCCACTGATGGAAGAAGATGGTGTAGTAGAAAAGGAGCAGCATGAATCATAGGTGAAGACACCAAACATAGACACACCAATAAGGACTCCAAGATTTTCCGAGCAGCATGGATCTTCAAGCAGATCAACAGATCGAGGTTCTCTTAATAATCAATCAGGTGATGAATCAAGTAATGGTAAGAGAAACATGAGAAGTTTGAACGATATTTATGATGATTTGGATGTTAGTCCAAATTTTGCATTGTTTTCATTCCAACCTTCTTCGTTTGAAGAAGAAATCAGAGCTAAGAATTGGGTGCAAGCCATGGACGAAGAAACTGAAGCTATTGAAAAGAATGATACATGAGATTTGATTGATTTACCAAATGACAAAAATCTCATTGGTGTGAAGTGGGTGTACAAGACAAAGTTGAATGAGAAAGGTGAAATTGACAGATTTAAAGCAAGACTTGTAGTAAAAGGATTCTCACAGCAATTGGGAATAGATTTTGGAGAAATGTTTGCTCTCATAGCCAGATTGGATACTGTAAGAGAAGTTCTAGCCACAATAGCTCAAAACAAGTGGACAGTATATCAAATGGATGTGAAATCAACCTTCTTGAATGGAATTCTAGAATAATAAATTTATGTGTAGCAGCCTCGAGGATATGAAGTTGAAGGTAACAAAGAGAAAGTTTATAGGTTGAAAAAAGTGCTCTATGAATTGAAGCAAGCGCCTAGAGCTTGGTATAGCAGAATTGACATCTACATGATCAAGAATGGATTTTGCATAAGCAACATTGAGCCTACCTTGTACACAAAATTAAATGTGCATGGACAAATTTTGATTGTTTACTTATATGTTGATGACATGATCTTAATAGGTGATTTTGAGTAAGATGAATTTAAAGTAGCCATGATGAAATAATTTGAGATGACAGATCTTGGTCTCATGAAATATTTTCTTGGCATAGAAGTTGAGCAATATGAAAAAGGAATTTTTATTTGCCAAAATAAATATGTTAGTGATTTACTTAAAGATTCAGGATGGAAAATTGCAAACCTGTCCCTACACCAGTTACAACAGGTACACAGTTAAGCAAGGATGATGAAGGATCAGATATCAATCCAACTTTATTCAAAAGATTGGTTGGCGACCTCATGTATCTCACAGCTACAAGGTTGGATATCATGCAAGGAGTGAGTTTTATTTCCCAATTTATGGAGACTCCAAAAGACGCACATTGGAGTGCAGGAAAACGAATTCTGAGATACATAGCAGGAACTAGAGATTGTGACATAATGTATGCAAGAACAAAAAAGAAGTATTTGATTGGATACATAGATAGTGATTTTGTAGGAAGTTTGGATGATAGGAAAAGAGCTTCTAGTTTTGTGTTCCATCTTGGTTCAGGTGTGATTTCATGGGCATCTAAGAAGCATCCCGTTGTGACACTTTCATCAACAGAAGCAAAATTTGTAGCAACAACATCAATAACATGTCAAACAGTCTAGTTAAGAAGCGGGAGACTCCAAAAGACACACATTGGAGTACAAGAAAACGAATTCTGAAATACATAGAAGGAACTAAAGATTGTGACATAATATATGATTTTGCAGGAAGTTTGGATGATAGGAAAATAACTTCTAGTTTTGTGTTCCATCTTGGTTCAGGTGTGATTTCATGGGCATCTAAGAAGCAACCCATTGTGACACTTTCATCACAGAAGAAAAATTTGTAGCAGCGACATCAATAACATGTCAAACAATCTAGTTAAGAGGAGTATTTGATGGACTCCAACAGAAACAACAAGGATCAACAACAATATATTGTGACAACACCTTAGCGATTGCACTATCCATGAATAATCTGTTTCATCAAAAGAGCAAGCATATTGATACTAGATACCACTTTATTAGAGAACTTGTGAGCAATGGAGAAGTTCACTTGAAGCCTTGTAAATCTAGTGATCAATTGGCTGATATATTTACCAAGTCATTAACAAAAGATGTGTTTGAGTTTCATAGAAGAAACTTAGGTGTTGTAAGCCTAGTTGAGACATAGACCAACATGCATGTTTGATTTTTTATGAGTCAGTTTTAGTTTAGCGATCGTAATTAAGGGGGGTGTTAAAATAACCTAATTACTCCTGCATGAAGAGTTGGGTAAAGTTAAAGAGTCAGTTAACTTAGCATTGAGTCAAGTTGAGTTAATTCATAGTTGAACTTATAGTGTGTGGTTGCATGTCAATATATTTTAGGCTAGTTGGAAAAAGTTAAATACCCTTCATTGGGTTCATTGTAATAATCAATTTAGAAGAGTTGTAGCTTGTGTGTTTTGGGTGAATTTGTGTTTTAGCTTCTTTGCCTTTCCAACAAAAATATGCATTCCTCCGTGTACATTCATTTCTTAATACATGTATTCTTTCAATAGCTCCTTTTGTCAGATGGTAATGTTATTTGTCATTGCACAAGATTATGAGAATCTTGTTCAGAATCATAATGCCTTTTTCACTTTCTTAGAATCTTAGAATGAATGTGGTGGGAATAACTCTTAAATATATATATATATATATAGTTTTGTTTATATATTATATATATATATATATATATATATATATATATATAATATATATATTATATATATATATATATCATATAATTATATATATATATATAATATATATATATATATTATATATATATAGTTTTGTTTAGGATTAGATCACAAGATCTATGAATTATGAATTGAGAATAACTCTTAAACATATATAGTCTTGTCTAAAATGGGACAACAAAAACTGTGAAACATCTCTACCTAACAGCTGTATCACATTACAAAACCTAATGAGTAACTTACTTATAATGGAAGAGATTTTGTTTTGATGGAGCATTGGTTTTATAAAAATTCAATTCAATGGGAAATCCCCTGAAAACTGTTGTCCGCCTGAAAGGGGTTTAGTTTTGCTAGAGTCAACGCTTCAACATTGCTCTACTCTGCAGAGGCTATGGCCCATTTTATGCGGCTTCAATGCAATTTGATCTACTTCAAGGCAGATATTTTGTGTTTTTTGGTCTTAAGACAGCGTGATACCTGGATGCTATTAGTCTCCTCTTATTCTATGCTTCTTGCTATGCTTCATCTTTCAATGAAACTTTCCCTTAATTGAAAGCCCTGTATCATCCTACCATATATCACTCTTTCGTATGCAAAATCTGCTAGGTTTATTTATGCATTTAGTGGTCGATCATCCAACTTTCGTTTATCCATAGTTTTTGCAAGCGATTATGGAATATTGGTTCAGAACAGGAGCAATTGGAACTAAACAAGGATCTGCCATATGGCTCAGTTTTAGGAAGGTCGAGAAATATTTCTTGAAGAATCTAAAGTGGAGGATTTTTTCTGGAAACAATATCATAATTGGTTTGGATCCTATTGCATGCTGTCGGGGAAGCATTTCCATTCTAGACAGCCTCATTTTTTCCTTTCACAGAATTGGTTATTTTACATGGGACAAGTTCATCTCTGACTGGAGCGGCCTTACACCCTTATGGAAGGATGCCTCTGATATCGGCTTGCCAACCGATTTGAGTTCATCCTGGAACAATGTCAAAGATGCTCTAGTGGCAAGCGGGATTCGCCATGGAGGGCCAACTGACCACCTTGCATGGTCCTTATCCAATGATCATATGACAACACAAGTAAAAGATATTTATTCTGATATTATTTCTTCTAAGGTTTCGCCTACAAACTCAAAATTTCCGACGGTCCTCTGGAAATCGGGTTGCCCTGTTAAGATGATTCTTTTCTCATGGTTAGCATTTAACAATAAGAACCTGACATGGGACAACTTGAGGAAAAGAAGTTGGCATGGCCTAAGAAGGTGTTCGATGTGTGAAGCAGATAAGGAGTCTAATCTTCACATGTTCTTCCAATGCAAATCCTCTCAGCAAATCTAGTATGACCTAGCCATCTCTTTTGGTTTTCCTCATGTTGTTTTTGTTTCTATCCATGCAGCTTTCGAATGGTGGTGCTGGCAAAGGGAGCCTAGGTGCTTTCTCATCGTCATTATGCTATGGTGCGCATGGAAATGGAGAAATCACAAAGTCTTCAGAGACTCAAAGATCCCCTATCAGTGCATCCTGCATAACATTATCGCAATCTTTGACTCAATCCCAAAAAAGTTGCCCAAATAGTTTGGACCTGTCTTATGGCTGTGGCATTTTTTGTCCTCGGTATATATGATGGATTTGTTGCAAAAAGCTTCTATCAACATATGCTTTCTTGTGCTCTATTGCTTTGAATCTGAGCCGGGTTCTGGATGTTTTGTATTTGGCTCTCTTAGTCCTTTTCTGATAAAACTATGTGTCTTTTGTACTAGATGCTCTTACGCACATCTACTCTTCATGTTTCCGTCAAGTGATGGTTTTGTTTCGTGGCTTCACAAGCTGCTCTTTTTTGTATCCTATCATGGTTTTTTATATTGACTTAATATAATGTATGAAGCTTTTTTCTCTGAAAAAAATCAATCTTATATAAAGCAATATCCACTTTGTTCTTAAGATGAAAAAAAATTATATATTAGTAATGGTTGTTTTACTTGCATTCTCCCCCAATGTTTTCTCATACAGTGAACTGCCAAGCGGTGGTCATATAGGTCGCGCATATATCGCTTGCGGAATGGAGCACCCGGAGCAGAAATGTTACATTTCGGGAATGTTTCAAGGTGAGAGAGCAATGCAAGCCTCTGCTGGTGGAGGCAGTAATTTCAGAGGTTGGTAACATGGAACCAAGGAGTTGTATGATTTACTGGAGATTAGCCCCACGGTGACTACAAAGGATATAAAGAGGGCTTACAGAAATCTTACGCGGGAAAAACAAGGCATCCATCCATATGTTTTTTTGGGGCATTCTTATATGGATTTCCGATTCCTAGAATATCTGATCACTCTCTTAATTGTTAGGTACTAGATATCCTAAATTTGCAATCAAACATAAATTTACAATTTATTTAAATCAGAGATCACAAAACTCATAAATGAACACACAAAACTCAGAACACTTAAACACAGAACAAACTTATCTTCATTCAATCGCTGCACTGATTTTTATAGATAGCAGAGAACTTTCTGGAGTCGATGGGGTGGTGGCTTTTCCAGGAAGCTATCCATCTCTGCCGAATTCTAGAAGAAGATAAATGCAACATTTATGGGTGGTGGTTGGAATTACTATTGTTTTTCCAACACTCCCCCTTAATTCCAACCATATGACAAACATAATACATAAGATACTGTAAACATACTCTTAATTGACATGCCTGCTGGTCTAAGTCTCAGATAGGCTTTCAACAAAACATTTCATTTTTGCCTTCTTGCTAAAGGGTCCATGCTTGTTCATTTGCTGGTGCAATTTCATCTTCACCTTTCTGGCTTTCCTCAAAAAATTCCTCTGATCCTTGCTTACATACTTAACATTAGCAACCTTTTCGGGATTGGGATGCAATGCAAGACCCCGAACAAGGTAATCTAATTCAAGTTCTCCCCACTTTCCATGAGGAGCCACCAAAATGTACTTATCTTCGAACATGAATGGCCTTCGAACAACATCCATAGTAGTATCCTCTACTGTAGCAGAAATCTTAGAAATAGAGCCAATCACATTACTAGCAATTGGGTTCAAGGAGAAACAAGTTTTGCTCTCCTGTCGAATGGACTCCACCTCTGAATATTTATGGTCATCAATAAAATCATTGTGTTGATCTAATAGTTCTTGTGACTCAAAAATACTACAGGAATAAAATATATTACCAGGCCCAAAAATACTTCCCAATAGGCTCTCCAAAACATCATAAAAAAGATCAACATCCAATATTATCCCACTCGTTGTACTTCAATCATAGCAGTAACCTTATACATACAGTGGCAACCACAACCAACTCATTCACAGTAATATCTCTAGACACAGAGTCTGAGTCAGATATCAGGCAACAATGTTCATTTCCTTTTTCAAGCTTCACTACCTTTTTGAGGCAACTTCATCAAACTGTTCCAACGAAAACTCCTCGGCTTTCACACCTCACTTTACATCACAATAGGCAGCAGAGGCCTACTCCTCACCCTTCCACGCTTCAGTGAGATCAATTCACGAAATGCTTGCACAGGGCTGTAATACAGTCGTTGGATTCCACTCGTCTTAGTCAACACCACAGTGGTAATGCATCAAACAATAATAACACACAAAACAAACACTTCTATCACACAACACCGATCTGGAGGTGGCACCATAATCACCTCCCACGCACCGCACAAGCGTCAGCGAGTATCTCAACAATGTTTTCACCTCCAACTTGGATTAGCCCCTTTTCTACTTGCGTGAACACCAAATGACCACGGCCACTAGCCAACTCCGCCACCAACTACTCCGAGCTTTGACTGCACACCACCGACACCTCACAACAGGTGTTTAATCCACGCATCCGCTACAATAATATTCCACGTTGCCGTTGTCTCGACCTCCTCTGTAGTGACTCTTCAAATGCACACCGCGACTACTCTCCAAAAATGTCGCTGCCTCTTTTTTTTTTCACTTTAAAATTACATTTGAAGATCACACAGTCTCACGCTCTCAACACTGAAACTTGCTCTGATACCAAATTAGAGATCAGAGAACTCAGAAATGAACACACAAAACTCAGAACATTTAAACACAGAACAAACTTATCTTCATTCGATGGTTGAACTGGTTTTTATACATAGCAGAGAACTTTCTGGAGTTGGTGGGGTGGTTGCTTCTCCAAGGAGTTATCGAGCGCTGCCCAATTCTAGAAAGCTAGATGCAAGATTTATGGGTGGTGGTTGGAATTACTATTGTTTTTCTAACAATTTATTTATTTATATTTTTATGTTGTAAATTTTTAGAATATGTGGGAATTTAATCATCTCATTTTTCCTAATTATCGGGATCCAAAATATTCATAAATCTACAATAAATTTAAATAAATAAAAAAAAAATCAAAATACTTTATACATATATTTGAGTATTTAAAGTAGATTAATATAAACCCTACTTTTTAGGTATTGAATTTATTTGGATCGCTAATTTTGGGATAGTACAAAACAAAACTTCACCCTCACTCTGGTCAATCAAGTTCCAGAAGGTGTTGAATTTATTCGGATCGATCTAATTCCAGTCTTAAATTTTTATTTGAATCGTTAATTCTAGGAATGTCCAGGAAAGTCGATCTAATTTCATAATAAAAATGACTACGTTTGAATCAAGTGCAGGGCTTGGCTAGCCAGACGTGGAGTAAAGCGACCAATGGACTGTGGTCATGTGGGTCGAAATTGGGAAATAGAAGATGGGAAACGCATCAAAATTGGTGATCGTGCTCTATAATATGAGTTTTGGAGGTGATTTTGCACAGAAACAACATTGGAATAATATCTACATTGACTAGGATTAATTTTTTTAAGGAGAAAAAAAGCATGATATATTATATTGAGTCAATATAAAGACAAAAGTACATATAATGTGATGTCCATATCTTGTCCATATACAACAGATCATATCAGATTTTTAATAGATAACAGATCAGATGTCTAGAGCATGAGGACAAATAATATAAGTAGCTGTAAACATAATCGTCAAATATGTAATGATCTTGGTCCCTATATGCATATGTAGTGTATGGGCGTCACATGTAGATCAATACAATCAAAGATCAGCAAATCCATATATCATAATCCATGTGGCCAAGATATTGTCCAGAATGGACGAAACATGGGAAATTGAATCATTGAAGATTCGAGAGTTCCGCCACTTCCATGCAGTCCAGAGAAAGATGAAGATGAGGAAACGTCGATTCCCTCTTTGCCGACTCCACCAGATAAGAGCTGCATGAGAAGAGTCAAAAACAGTAAGTGGGAAAACAAAAGTATTTGCCAATACATACCAGACACGTTGAATAGAAGGGCATTGGAAAAACATGTGCAAATTTGTTTCTTCAATTCGCTTTATTTCCCTTTTGTCGTTTTGTTTATTAAAAGAATTTTAAAATCAGTTTATGTTTACTCGATGGGATGTTATTTGTTGGTAGTTAATTTGAATGGGATAATAATGAGGTTAAGTTATTTATTTTGTCTTTTTCTTCTCAAGGATCGTTGAGATAAATTTGCTTTGTATTTTGTTTCAGATTATTCAAATGTCATGAAGAAAAGGGTTGAAGTGGGAATTTATTTTGGAAGTTATAGAAATTACATTATACTAAACAAACATTTAAATTCAATTAAGTTTTAAAAATCTTAGCGACG
>APFE031081502.1:1523-21905 GCA_000404065.3 Pinus taeda | reverse complement strand
CTAATATTCGTAGGTGGGCTAATTTTCCATGATTTTTCCAAAAAAAAGATTCTCCAATTTCCATTTTTTATAAAAATGATTTACCCAAATTTTACAATATAAAATTATTTTCCTTAACAATCACCAACATTATATAGAGAGTATGTATAAAATCATTCTAAACTTGAATAATTTTACAAATACATCAATAAACATTTTATAGTTTTCATATTAGGGACTAGTGAGATTCGCCAATATTTTTAAACTTCAAAATAATTTTTCATCCTTAAAATTTTCCCTAATACATATGCATGTTTTATTTTCTACTTATGTGTTCGTGTATCATGATGATATTATTGGGTTTATAAATTATGCAAATGTCTATCAAGAACATAATTTGCTAATGCATATGTTAATGTATTCAAATTGCGTGGAATGTGTTGATATGTGATAAAATCCAAATTTCTTTCCAGTAATCGAACACATAGATACATACACAAAATCTGTGGATTTCTTACTAAGTAATGATTATTCAATTTTGACACAACAAGTTGTAAATCCAACTTGACAACTAAATCTCTAATGAAAAGAGAAATTGCTTCTGATGATAGTTCAATGACTACACTGTATTCAACAATATTGTTAGTTGTTCGTCTTGGGAAGATACCTTGTAAAACAACCAACTCGCCATCAGGGGCAAAGAGTGCCCAAGAGGCAGAAGACAAATTCTGTGTGCTACGACAAGAACCATTAGCAAAACCAACATAATGATTTGATGACATCTACAAACCGAGTGGAACATAAGGTAAGCAGAAAAACACATGTCTGTAAAGCAAACAAACACACCAAAAAGCAAAAGTGCACACCAATGAATTCACACACTAATGTACAAAAAAACTATTTACACAGATAATCACGCGTAAAAATTTCAAATGGAGTCCATTTTCGAACTTGAGTAATCGATCAATAGAGAATGAAACTGAAGTTTCACCATTGGCATGATGTGTAAGCATCGACTCGGCCAAATAATAGAGTAGAACTCATAAAAGGCTATGGCCCCATGCCCCCCAGGCGAGTGAGGGCTACTAGTCATAAGATGAAAACCCCATTGCAATAATGGGCAAACAGTAGAGATTTGGTGAAAAAATTGCATGAAAGGAGGCAAGAAAAACTTAATCTCATGATGAGGAAAAGGTGCCCCCAGTTGAAAGATTTTGACAATTTCAGGTTTAACTAAAATGTCAACAGGCAGGGTGGCAGTAATTTTTCCCATATTACCCTCAGACAGGGCATCATGCACCAAAATAGGTGTTTTAAGTGGATGTCTTAGGTGATGAGAAACGAAAGCTTCAAGAGATGAAGGGATGTCACTTAGGCTTGGAAGAAACAAAGAATGATGATGAACATAGTTCCAAGGAGTTTCGTCTAGAGACAAACTCAACAATACTCTCGTCGGTGGGGAATGTCTTGTTCAAAGGATCCAGGGAACTCCAAGAACGAAGCCAAGGAGATTGTGTATAAGTGTCGAGGTTCATACTAAAAACAGTGTGACTTTCTGAAGCAATCATTGAAGTCGAGACAATTTCTTGATAAGCTTGTTCCAATGGACTTAATGGCATAGAATCACCAAATGAATCAATATGATTAGAAGTAGCAATAATTCAAGGATCTGTAGAAACAGAGATCATATTGATCAAAGTGAAATGTAGAGTTGGGAGAGAAAAAGTACCCATTAAATTAGAATCTTTAGAAAGACCTACCCCCACACTCCCATAAGGAATTTTGATATTTCCCACATAAGGAACATTGTCATTTGACGTACCGGAAGAGAAAAAAACAGTTGGTCGATGGTGAAATTTTTTCCTTCATGAGAAAAATGAAGCACTCGGAGCAAAGAAGAAACCACACAAAACATAGCATGGGTCCAACTTCACCCAAGAAGAAGATTGTAATTGAGATTCACATCTACAACTTCCACTTCTAGCTCCACAGTCTTTCCTTCCAACGTGATAGGAAAAATTGTGAGAATACCATACGGACGGGAGCCTCTGCCATCAAAGGCCTCCAAAGTGTTTAGGGATTGGTTAAGGGGAGGAGAGCCAATGGCCTTCCAACATGAAACAAACATGATGCAGGTGGAAGCACCCTCATCAATAATAGCCCGATGGATTGTCTTTCCTTTAATGATAACTTGAATTAGAAAAGCAATCTGATGAGGAAGACGAGGAACATGGTTTTCAAGATTGAAATTAATTAAACTCGAATCGACAGGATCAACGACACCCATAGCGGACAACAATGATTTCCACTGTGTTGGACATGTTTGGAGAACTTCCAAAGTAGGCATCGCTGAAGGTGCTTGAGCTAGATCTTTGACTATATTATAATGTTGTGTAGCCCTAACATTCAAATTATAGGATGATTTTCGAAGGACACCTTTGGGAGGTGGTCGGATCACAACTTCATTGTTAGGTCGCTCAATATGGAGCGAACTAGAACTGTGTCTGCTAAGATGGAAATGGTTCTTTCAAAACAGTCGGAGTCCCCTTCAATAAACGGTTAACTTCAGCACATTGAGGACAATCCTTGGTATAATGGTCTTCCTCACAAATGAGGCAAGGATATTTCGGCTTTCATTTGGAAGCGTCATCAACAGATGACTTGGGTGGATCCCATTTCAGGGTATCGGATTTGACTTTACCTTTACCCTTCTTCTTACCTTTTCAGGCCATATCTACCGCGGTAGACTGGAAAGCATGTACTTTAGAGGTTTTACTAGGATTTGATGAATTTTTCGAAGGATGATTGGAACTAGTATTTGAAACAAATTTTTGCTTCGAAGAAGTCTTAGTGGAAGTATGAGACATTGATCCAATTATACCATCAACAGGTGGTACATCGAGAGGCTTTGAAGATTCCGAATCCGAAGATGGTCTTGGAGCATTAGGTAACATCTCATATAATGTGTCAGATTGGGAATAGACTAAGTATAACTACTAGGCACGAGAAATAGCTTGATCCTCGGCAACACATCTACCCATTGCTATATCTTTAGAAATTTTGTTTACAAATGATTTTGTGAACCATTCAGTTAACAACTCATCAGGAATATTGAATTTGATGAGGCGACGCCTACGTTTCCATTCATGGATATGATCGAAAATGTGTGTCGTAGTATCTTTCTTAAGAGATGTTAGTAAATGAGTACCAGTCTCATAACAAACTAGCAATTGGAAGTGGGTGAGAAAGCCATAGCCAAAGAGTTAAAGTCGACATAGGTACCTCGAGGCAACTCGACATACCATTTTGCAGCAACACCTATTAAGGTTCTCTGAAAGAGGAAAAGATGGATAGAATCGTCAACATAAGAATTTGAAGAGCACCATAAGTGACATGTCATCACATGGGCTTGAGGGTCCTCTTTAGGTTTTCCTTCGAACTTAGGGAAATCGCTCGGAATTTTAGTAGGAACTGGAGGCCAGTATGATGAATGAAGAATAGGATCATTAGTGACCCTCAAGACATCAGGCAGTTCCAAAGTGGCTAAAAATGGAAATTACGCATTAAACGGCATGTAAGGCCTTTGAGAAGACCCAACATGTGGGTTCCAACCTTGCTGGTAAGGATTCCGCCCCCACAACATAGGATTTTGACCATATGGAACTTTATTTTGCCCCTACTGAAAGGTACCTTGACCATAAGGTGGATTTTGTCAAGGGTAGGTTTGATATTGCCCTACAATAGGCTTTTGATAAGCATTGTACATGGCATACAGAATGTAAAGTTATTGGACCTGTTGACCCTGGACCTGAAGAAATTGGCCCTGCTGCTGCAGGGGTTGACCTTATGTCTGCAAGGCTTGACCTTGTTGATAGACAAGTTGAGCTTGCTACTATAGAGGTTGACCTTGCTGCTGCAAAGGTTGACCCTGCTGATACAAAGGTTGAGTAGGTTTTTGAACAAATTGTGTTTTTTGCTGCAAAGGTTGTTGATAATGCTGCAAAGGTTTCCCCTGTTGAGGCAAAGGTTGCCCTTGTTGCTGTAACGATTCCCCTTGCTGCTGCAAGGGTTTTTGGAAAGTTCCTTGAGAGATACCCTGTGGGTATTGGTAATTTCCAAATGGGATCTGACCATATCTACCAGGAATAGTGGATTGATCAGGATGGACACAGGCTCCTGCTTGTGGAATGTAAGGTGGATTTTGCAAAGCTTGTGAACCATATGGGACATAAGCTTGTTGGAGTGGAATCTGATTCGTGTAAGGCTATTGATATTGGATATTACCCAATCTGGATGGACCAAAAGGGTTAGGAATACCACCAGAATAAGGTTGATTGATTCCAACCATGTGAGGTTGTGATCCACTCACATGGGTTCCACCTGACACAAGAGGAATGTTTGGATTTTTCCCCTTAGGCGGTGGTACATTATGTCCACTTGATGGAGGGGTGGAGGAACTTACGAAAACCTGGCCTGAAACAATCACTTGTACCAGAATGGAAGGTTGAAACAACAGTACAGGTGGTGATGGAATCGTTGGTTGAACCAGAGCTAACGTAACAACAATTTGTACAGGAATTTGAGAGGTCACATTTGGGACAAACAGATGAGTAGTGGGCATGGCATTTGATGACCAAATAGGATTTTGATACAAAGATGAAGCATTAGGATTTCCTGAACCTAATTGAGCTAAGGTTGTATAACCAGGTGGAAACATAGGCCCACTAGTTTCAGGAAGTATGTGAGATGGGACTCTTCCCATAAAAGGAAATCCTTCTGGAGGAAATTCATACTCTTTCTCTTCATCAACATGAGGAGTGTGAGTAGCGAAGACTTTCAAATGACCTGGAGGAGAGGTTAGGATCTCACCTTCTGAATCCATGGGTGGAAACAATTGGTGAGGTGGAATTTGAGATGTACGAGGAGATAACTCCAAAGGAACACTAGGTTGATTGTAAGGATTATAAGGATACTAAGGATATATCAAAACAAAATCAAATAATAGATTTGACAGACATAAGACAAAACTCCGTGGACTCTCAGAGGTTTCTGGATTAGATTCTTGAGGTGACAAGGAATCCGAAGGTGGTGGATGAGAAGTAAGGGGTTGGATGATTTGTACAATCCCAAGTTCAAAGCCTTGAGCTTCAAGTGACTGAGGAAGTTCTAGATGAACTCCTTGTGAAGACCCTTCAATATCAGAGAACGAAGGGGAACTTTGGGGTGAACTTAATGGTTCAGCCACGAAGACTTTCTCTCAAGAGCTAATTAAAATTCAAATTTACAAGGATTTACTCAATATTGGGCCAAGATGCAACTGCATGGGTTCAACATGTTATCATTGGAAGTTAATTTTATTGACACGAAACAACAAATAAATCAAAATGGGTAAAATATAGGCAATAGGGTTTACCAAGTATCCATGAACTGCAATATACACCCCGGCCAAAGCCAAAGACTTAATGTGTGGCGGCCAATCTCCCTGAATGTTGTTTTAGGTATATCACGTTTAAAAGTTGGATGACTCAGTTACCTATGGCTAAAGGATAGCAATCTAATGGGGTCTCCCAATATATACGTGACTGTACAGGGATCACAAGTTCGTGTTAGCATTGTCTAATGCAGAACCATCCGATAAGAGCATCCCTATATACTTTTCATACTGAAGTTTTTCCGATATACCTGAAAGTACTCGAGAACCTTCTATATACTTCGATACTGGGATGAGATTTCAACCACGGGATACACTGCAGGTAGTTAATGATAGCTTCTCTGTTTCAAGACGTCGGAACACGTCTCTAGCCTAAATGATAAAAATGAAACCTTCACTACTAAAGGAAGAGAAACAACCAAAAAATGCATCAAAACAAATCAAAATGAATCAACACTATTATTTCCAATGAAATATGTAAAAATGAAATCTAATCTTTCATTCCACTAACAAATGCAATGCCATAGAAATGAAAATAATTTTCCTTTCACTAAAGATGCAATAATTATTTTCCTTTCACTTTAATCAATCAATGCAAATGAATGCAAAAAGTCAAGGTAAATGCAAACAATTCATTCAACGTGAAAATCTCTTTCACTTTATGATTTTGAATGCAAGAAACATCTCAAAAGTTCTTAAATGATAAATACTTTCACTTTTCAAAACACAAAAATGATAACAAGCATGTTCTTTTAGTTCATCCAAAGCAAACAACTTGTGATCTATGCTTGACAATGGAAGTAAAGAACTTTTCAAAGCACTAATATGGTTTGACACTAATGAAAACAATTTCACACTAAAGAACCAAAAGAAAATTGTGAAAGATGTTATGATACATAAGACTCTTGAACATGAGTAATCGATCTCTAAGAGACAGATCAATCAATGAGTGGAGGGTGAGCTAGAAACCCTAGAAACCCTAAGAAGAAAATAAGATTCAAACACACAAAAACCAAATCAAGAGATAATTTCAATTAATCAAGCATGAAAATCAGGACGAACACAACATAGACACACTGGAAAATCATTGATAGAGGACCAAAAGACCGAGAAAAAGAAGAAAAACCTTAATTTCTCTCATGCTCTGGGATCATCGTGCTTTTTATAGGAAAAACAACGATGAAAGCTTAATAATCGCGACTGTAATTAAAGGATCAACGATGACATCGTGATTGTGAGAGACAAACCCACGATGGGCGAAAAAAATGAAGGAAAAATAAAAAAATCTTCAAGACTAGACAAAACTCAATGTCCTCAAGCAATCACCAGCAAGTGAAAATAGTTAAATAAAAGTAAACAAGCCATAAAACTGACAGTTGGTCAAGCTCATCACAAATTCAAGGTGAAATATTGAACGGAAAGGGTTATAGCTTCCCCAATGGAGTCACCATTTTTTTGTCTAGGCAATCGTCGTTGTGGACAAAGACGATCCCTCTAGCCAAATAAGTGGGACTAGCAACCTACATGAAAATCTATTGGACACTTTCCTAAGTTACAATTGAAATAAGAGACGAAGAAGATGATCTAACTCATTCTGATGCTATCACGTCATCCTTTGTTGAAGATCTTGAATCACTTGTGTCATGGGCTCGTTCCTGTTTCTCACAACGTCTATACACCTGCACAAGAGATCAAGACACAATAATGCATGAAAATACAAATAACATATTAAAAAATAACCTACTTAACAAATCAAGAAGCGTTAAGACAAATGATACATAAACATACACATTTATGGAAAATGAACCAGCAGTTGTATATTAATAGAATAAAGGAGGAAGCATACAACCAAGCCTTGATGTCAATAGGCTCTCCTTGAATGAATTTCCAAGTCAAAACTAAGCTCTCCAAGCACTCCTTCTCCAAGCCAAATGAGTAGCATATAGGCACAATCTTAGCATAAGGGTGCAAATAGACAAAGACCAACCATTTGGGAATGGGAGAGGATGAATATATAGGCAGGGAAAGGGAGTTAGGATCTCTCCAAAGATAGGGGTAGGCCCTCATCTAAAGGAGGTAGCTCATAGGGATAAGACCAAGAGGCCGAGTTGGGAGAACTCGACCTCATCTACGTCGAACAACCTCCAACTTGTCGCTCTGGAAGCTTCTAGATCACGAAGCTTCTCATCCTCTTTTGGAAAATTGCCTTTTAGGGATCATGACGAGTATACAAGAAAATAGAGCAATGGAATCGCAGGTCTATTATAGTGCAATAGGAGACCATCGGTTTTTCAGTGTCATAAGAGCGATGATTCTCAAAATAGGATTTTTAGAGCCATTTCCTTCAAGGGAAGCTCAAGGCATTTTCCAATCAATGTTTTAGGGAGGATTTGGGTTGCATATCTGAATGAGTACACTGCATGATGGTCATGTGTTGGGAACTTAGGGGCTTGTCACAGGGAAGTGCACGGGGTGTGACAAAATATTGTGTAACACCGCCTCCACTTCAAATGTTCATTTCATGGTCAGTTAAAACTATGTTTTTTTCCTATACATCAAAGTTATTTCAAACATGTTTTAAAACAACTGAGAACACATTTTGAAAAATTGAAAGACATTTTGTTGATAACATCCTCATGTACAAAAACCTCTCTCTGTTTTCTAACAACTATTATGGTTTTCGAGATTCAGATAAATATTTGCAGACATATTTTCCCGAAGTTTCCTATTTTTAGCTAGTGTTTTCAAATGCAGTTTCCGAGCATGTGGAAATGAATTTTTAAAAATTTAATGAGTTTTTTGTTTCTAACATCATCATTTTTAACAAACTCTCTCAGTTTTCTAAAAAATATTATGGTTTGGGATATACAGAGGGATCATTGGACCCTATTTTTCAGAATTTCGAGAGGAAAAAGCTCATGGATAATTAGTGACTTAGATGCCACCTCATCAAATAAGAGTTTCTATCAAATTCAAATTGTTGTTCCTTATCACCAACAATCCTCAAATATAGTGCCAAGTATATTCATTAGTTTTGGATGTCCTATAGTTTAGTCCTACTTTTGTAATACAATTTTTAGGTATCTGTAATGAATTTTTATATTTTCTATCAAGATATTTTGTGAAGAATTTGTATAAATACTTCATCAACTAAAGTAATATATTTTGGTACTTAGATTGAGAAAGACTACCATTAGTGTAAAGTTGATCACTAAGATTTAGCAGCCATTTGCATTAATACAAGAAAGTTGTTTTAATATTCCTATGTCATATCTATGTGGCGAAGTGCTTCTTACTGTAATTTGGTTTTGTCTCCATTTTTTCATATGTATTCAAATCTGTTTTGTCTTTAAGAAAATTAGGTTCATAATTTGTTTCAAAACATTTTGTTCTGGCTTAAAGAAAGATCAATGTTTTCTTTTGAAGTTTAAATATATAATTCTTAATTACTCTATATTTAAAGTGAATCCCAATTTGTTCTTCCTTCTCCATCTCATAAACTACAAGGATCCAGTAGTATGCCTACCTTGCCCTGTTGCACTTAAGATTGATTATTTCTGCATTTGAATATCTTAAACCCTTCTGAATCCATTGCCCAATGGCCTTTCCTTTTTGTTCCAACCAAACCAATTTGAAAAGCAAACTCTGAACTTTCATAACTAGCCTAATATCTCAATATAAACAAATATAAATCTGAAAGAAAGATCCCTCTTTGAAGCTGGCAGGGCTAGATCCCAGCGTCCAAGCGGTTTTGTGGTTACATTTGTAATTATTTCATAGCCTTATTAAATTATAAAGTGATAATAGGTGGTGTGGCACTACAAGGTTGTGGTGGGGTGAGTGATGTTATTGGAATTAAACTCTTCCCTCTACCTACAAATCTACCCCTAGAATCTCTTTCCCTATGCATATCATGTTTTTGTTTTTGTTGTTTTTTTTTAATCAAAATGAAAAAGACTAAGACTTCTGTTTACACTTCCCCAATAATGACAGCAAAATGTTTGTAAATTTAATTGTCTTAAATGGTTACATGAATTATCAATCGGAGTGGGTAAGCTTGTGAAGTGCAAGTGCACTATATATGCTAGAAGTCCTTTTATTAAATTAGATTGTTAATGTGCATGATTGAGTTAGTGAAAAATTACTCCTAAGGATGTTTTTCATTGCTATCTTACTCTATAAGGAAAATGAATTTATCGCATTAAATATTCCTGCTCCTTTCTAATGAAATCAAAAATACTTTTGCACTTGCAAAATGAAATTTAAAGCAAACTCACACTGTCTCATTAAGAAAACTTAACTAATCAATTGCAACACAAATTTAATCTAAAAACAGAATCATTCATCTAACATTCTAACAATTCCTTGCATAAAAACAAAAAATTAAATTGAATTTTATTCAAAAGAAAAACCACACGTCTATCATTATCAATTGCTCATATTTGAAATTGAAGGTTCTGAAATGAAATTACAACAAAATCACTCATACTCTGAAATTGAATGCTTTGAAATGAAAACCATAAAGAAATCACACAGACTTTGAAATGAAATACTGTAAAATGAAACTATAAAGAAATTTATGAAGCTCTGAAATGAAAAACTCTGAAATCATTAGGAAATATATGAAAAGAAATTGCAATATCATTAGCATCATTACAAATCAACTTAAGAAAAGGAACGATTAATGAAATATTGTTATCGCTATCGGATTGAAATCAAAATGAAAAACTGAGAAATGATTCTAAAATGTATGAACGATTGTAATAAACGATAAAGAAACGTTATGAAAATGCAGAACCTTGACTGTTTGCAAGGGTCCTCCACAAATAGGTGGCCATATAACTTCAATCGAACAATCAACTACGCATTGAAACTTCAAAGGATTTCTTCATTAACAGAGTAAAAGCACAGTCTTAAAACATTACTATCACATACAAAAAAAATCAACCTTTTGTTCATATTTTCTGGATGGTATTTATAAAAGCCTGTGTCAATAACTATTTGAGGCTTTTATGCCTAACATAGCTAACAAAATTCTAAATTAAGCTTCTAACAATTATCTAGATATCGTTGCTCACGATTTTCTATTTGGCAAATAAAATCATGAAGTGTAGGAATTTCGGACTCTCGCTCACCTGTTTAACAACCACATTGACTTTACCCTTTGACCACGCAATTAAACAATCCTTTTGATGATCTTGTTAGGATGAATAGGAGGAAATCATTAAAGGGATAAATCTCCACCTGTCCATTTCTTTCTCCTCTTAGCTAGCACCTTTGATCCTGGTAAACCATGGAATCAGCTACATAAATAGAGATTAGCTGCAGAATAGTGCGAATTCGGTAGCTAATACAAATATTAACTCAGTAATAAGGAACATTATGAAATATGAAAGATAAGATAATTAAATACCTTACCATGTCAAAAAACTTGTAGTTTGATGCCTATTGAGTTGATGATGATGGTCAAGGAAAGGAAAAATAAGTAAGGGAGAGTGTCAGAATGAAGCAATCATGAGGCTCAACATTTACCATGTTCGACTCCAACTCATTTATTTGCATGCTTAAACTCGTACATTGGACGATCGAGTGAACGAGATAGAACGTCCCAGATCTAGTTCCATCCATCTGGGTTGCGCTTTCAAGATTAATACAAGATTACAAAAGTATGATGGCTATGATCATATAGATAGTAATCCAAGCATGGGTCCACTCACTGTCATTAGTGGACAAACTTCTTGATCATTGTACATGTAATGTAAGCTTATGTGTTGAGCATGGGTATGCATCCCTCATCAAAGATATCATGATGAAAATGTATTGTAACAAATGATGACCTCAACCAATCTTTCTTGATCTAGACATGTCACAAGGTAGAGCACTTGAGTCATCGGCTACCGTTTATTTCTTTGTGCTTTAGGGGGGAATTTGTTATAGGCCATTTTGTCACATCTAGTCAAAAGGCCTTCAAATCATATCAATACACATCTGTGAACATGTTGTCATCATCTCTAGACAAAGTCGTAACCATGACCTTTCTAAAAAGTCCGAGTTTCTGGGATTAACTACTTAAAATCAATGTTTTTAGCCCCATCGCACCTTATTGCTTTAGCCACCTATGTTCAGTGATAGTTTCTCCCTTCTGCACCAATGTTGGTTAGCACTAGTTTCTCCTTGCTAAGGGTGTGTTGATTCTAGAAATTTAGGAAAATTAAAAAGATTTCGAAAGCTTCCTCTTCCATAAGCTTCCAAGAGTTGTTTTAACTATTTACCTTGGATAAGAAGCTTGAGTCCTATCTGATCCTACCTTGGATACTTCACCTCTTATCCCTTGAGCTCATCCTCCCATCATATGTGAATTTCAACATCATTATGGTAAATCCGAAACTACCATCCCTCTCCTATAAATTTACTGCCATCCATATCATCAGGGTTGGATTTTGGAGACTGATTATGCCCTCATGTTGCTACCTTGAATCTAAAGGAGTCATCATCTTCATGCATCAGGGTGAAATTGAGGTGTGCTTTGTGACAAGGAAGGACAAGTTAACTTTGGGACATCTCTACAATATCAACTACTATTCTTGGTTGTAAACTCTATCTTATTTCTATCAATACCAAGAGTATCTTGTTTTCCTATATGCATTGTCTCATGTTTACATTCATGTATTTCAATACCTTGTTGATCCATTGAATAGAGATGCTAGGTTATGCTACTTTGTTGTCGTAGATCCTTTTCTTGTTTTAATCGTGTGTGCAGGTTCTAATTATAGCACTTGGAGCTACAATTGGAGCTTACAAACGAGGAGGAATGAGAAGCTTGCTACAGATTTGCAGTAGGCCTCTTTCGCATTCTCTAACTTCTCTAAGGAAAATTCTATATTCTTCATCTTCTATTGTTCTAGACCAGTCCACTAAGCCTAGGGAATTCACCTTTGTCCTCAATCATAAATTCCGCATAACAACAACCTTCTTACTTATATCACTAATAAGGGGTGGTCCTAAAACCAACTTGTCTAGATTTTTAAGTTCCCTAATTTTCCCTTTCCCTTTAGGCCTTTAATATATGGTTATTGAACATGTGGAATTGGGAGATTGAGAAGTTATCAACATTCATGGTTGTACTTACCAAATTTAATATGAATACAAAATTTCTACTAGCCACCTATTATTCTAGTCCCTATGTTGGGTCCTAGCTAATAATGCTTACTAGTGGCTTAACAAGTCATTGCATAAAATTCATTAGGTCAATATAGATAGGGGATCAAAAGCTAGTATATAGTATATTGTAACATATGTTGTGCCCTAAAAGATTAGAGATGCATTGGGATGATTATTACAACACATACCTAATCCTAGAGACTTTATGACAATTCATTTATTAGGGAATTGTAAGGTAATGAAGCTCATAAGCTACTTCCAAGGAGTTGTGTTTTCTCAAGAACTCCCCTTGGCAGGAAAAATTGGGAAGGTGTCAATTTATGAACTCTTATTATATCTTTGGTATATGTGAGAGCCAAAGGAACTTCTGCTACTCTAAAGGCAATTGAATTCCATCTTGGCATATCAAAAGGACAAATTCTTAAATATAGTATATCCTTTGACTACCATTCATTATGGTAATGTCTCATTTTGTTGCATGAAGGAAAATTTCTACTTAAAATTCAATATAGTTCTTAACTTTAATATTTTTTTAAAAAATGTATCAACATTATCAGAGGCACATTAAGATTTTTTCAAAAAGGCATCAATATTATGATAGGCATAATGATGCCTGAAATTACGACATAGTTCCTTAGTTGGAGCTAATAGAAAACAATTAGTAATATGTTGGTTTATTAAATTGAATAAATTATACCTATCCCTTTCCTTATAATGTAAGGTTTGAAACTTAGCTTATTATTAAATGAAATAAATTATACTTGAACCTTTCCTTATAATGTAAGGTTTGAAACATAGTTTTTTGTTAAATAAAATATATTATACTTTGACCTCTTCTTATAATGTAAGGTTTGAAACCTTCTTAACGCTGGTTGAATGAATCGAAAATGAATAAGGTTAAGGATTTAAAAAAATGCAAATTAGTTGATGGGTACAAGGTCTCTCTCACAAAATTATCTTAGGTTATTGGTGTAATAAGCTTTGGAAACTTATATCTAAACAAACACCCAAACTCTTCCATATGTATGTTGTTTGGAAACTTTTGGTTAATCCCCAAATGGCCTTTTATGCTTGGTCCCTCCTAGTTGGGGGACTATGTCCTTAAGACAAGGTTATTCACCTTACAATTGCTCAACCTAAGTGTCCATTACAACATGACATAAACAAAATTTTAAAACACTTTTTCTAGAGCTATATATATGTTAAGTATGTTTTAAAACATATCACTAACTTCTATGACCAAATCCTCCTTGCCTCCGTATTAGGGAAGTTGCTCCATGGGAGATAAGTGTCCATGACATTATCTAGTTTTTTTTAGTGTGGCACGTGATTAGAAGTAAAGTAATTTTCTTCTCATTTACATTAAAAAAAATGATGTCATGTTTAAATGAGGAAAGACTTACTAAAATTGGTTTATGGTATGACAACTCTCTCATATGCAAAAATATATAAATGCATATACTATGCAAGTTTAGAAGCTCAAGTTGGATGTGGCACACCTAACCTACAACATCTTGTTAACTAAATTGTTCAGGAGAAGAGGAAGCATCACCACAACATGTTCCCTTCACTACACCATGAAAATGACAAGTTCCCATGACTTGTCCTTACCATTTTTAAGATAGAGAAACCCCTTGAGAACATTGTACATGATTATGAAGGTTCGGATCTTGTCACTGTAAATCTAAATTCAACCAAATGACAGTTGAGGGGCCATGCATAATAAGAATAATGGTGACCCCACACCTAAAGTGGTTTACATCCTATTCATTACCTAGGAATCATATCATCAAGGAACAAGTTTTAATCTAGGCCCAAAGACAACTTTAGTTGAAACATTCCCACAACTTATCCGTACTAGATTTAAGTTAGAGAACCTCGAGAAAATTATACATGACGATGAAAATTAGGCTCTTGTCATTATAAATTAAATTCAACCACATGATAATTGGGAATCAACGAAGGTGACCCCTAACCTAAAGTGAATTACATCCTATTCATTACATAATAATCATATAATCAATACACATTTTAATCCATATAATGAAACTTCAAATTTTGTCACTCCATCTAATTCAACTAAATAATATTTATGAGACCATACCCTCACTTAAAATGAGTCACGTCCTCTTCACTACCTAAAATCATATCATTAAAAAAAATAAAAAAGCTTTATTCCAGGGACAAATGAGTCACGTCCTCTTCACTACCTAAAATCATATCATTAAAAAAAATAAAAAAGCTTTATTCCATGGACAAATGAGTCACGTCCTCTTCACTACCTAAAATCATATCATTAAAAAAAATTTAAAAAGCTTTATTCCAGGGACAAAAACAAGTTTTAGTTGAAACGTCACACTCAATTTTTTTTTAATGGTGTTGTGTTTAATTTTCAATCGCTGATTTGACCAATATTCATTAACCAAATAAATAAATAAAAAGTGAACTCAATTATTTAACTGCACCCGTCTAATTATTAACCAATCAACAATCGAAATAAGCTCCGGGTTTAACCCTGAACGAATGGCAAAGACCTTATCTCCTCAAAAAAAAAAGAACTTTGGATTACGTAAGTTTTGGAAGAGGAAAGTGCAGATGACAAAATCGAGTGAATTTGCTTCGAGAAGCACAAGTAACATGAGGAGAACTTTGAATAACGTAAGGTTTTGAAGAGGAAAGTATAGAAGGACTAATCTAGTGAATTGGCTTCTAGAAGCACAAGTAATATTTGATTGATATACTTTCCCAATCCCATTCCCATCCACCATTATATTGACAGGAATTCAGTGTGCGGTCCCTTGAAAACTGATGTCCAGTAAAAGATTTTATGTTTATTTTAGGGTAAAATCGGCCATGTAACATTACATCACTCAACTCCGCAGAGCCTATGACACATCACATGCGGCTTCATCGCAGTCTACTTCAACCCAGATTTTCTTTTATTAGGGGTGAGAACTCGGAAGCAGTCACATCAATCACATTACTCCGATATACAATTACATTTTGATAACCATGCAGCGCCATAGTTAACAGCGGAGCGCCGCGCCACAAAAAATCGATCAGTGTAGAGTGCGAGAAAGCCAACAACTCCACTCTGTGAACCATGTTACCTATAAATTGTGTATGTTTTTCTCTACATTGTAGTGGGTTCCGTTGCTCTATTTAATGAAAATCTTTGTATACTTTAAAACTTCTCATAATTTTCCTGTTTATTTCCGGATTAAAATACTTGATGGGAAATGTGTTCTAGCAAATAAGCAAATTCAAAAGCAGCCCTAATCAACTGAGATTTAAAGGGAAGCCCTTTTTCCCTTACTGAAAAGGGTACATTGACCGGTAGGAATTTAAACATGTTTTTTTTAATTGTAACATGCATTTTTTATTATTTTAACAAAAAAAAAAAAATGTTGATGAATAAAAATTTTAGTTGCATTTGTTTGGCAAATCACCCTGTTACGGCTACTGGTTAAATTCCATTATTTGCTACTGGTTAAATTCCATTATTTGCATTAACTTTTAATGTATAGTGTATCAAAATATGTATAGATTGCAGATTTTGAAAGGTTTAAAAATTCAAAATTTAATCAATCTAACTACTTTAAATATAATTTAAAAGAAATATAATTTTTTTCTCATTCAACTATAAAAATATTCCACAAATAAAATTTAGAAAGAAATATAATTTTTTTCTCATTCAACTATAAAAATATTCCAAAAAACCAAAAAGAAAAAGAATGGATTCCAAAAAACCAAAAAGAATGGATAGTGTATCTGTAATTCAACTGTAAAAATATTTTACAAAATAATTGATAAGTAAATATTAAATTATGTTTCTTTGATTTTGTTTTAACTTTGTATTAAATTAATCATAATTAAAAACAAATTTATTTTCTAAAAATTAAGTTGAAAAAATTAATAAATATTAATTTTTATTTTATTTTACTATGATCATACTTATTCTTTCCAAAATTGTCATGGACATGCATCATATTTCAATATTGAATAGGGATTAATTAAATTTGAAATTGAAATATGACTAGAGATGAAATATACTAGTGTGGATAAACACTGTAACAAATTTTTGTTATTTATGTGATATTATTGTTAAGATGTTGAGATTTAGATTGGAGTTTAAATGGAAATTTGTTTCAAGTTCTTATTAGTTACAGGTTATCAATGTCTTATGTGAATGCTTGATAAAATATAGTTTTTTATGATATTAGACACATGTATTGTGTTTTAGTTATTATTTATTAGCAAACTTCTAAATCCTTATCATTTTTTTGAATGGGTGACTAGCCCATGTAATTGATTCCCAATGAGGTGAGTGTGACGATTACTCCAACACCCCTTGGGGAATTGAACTTGGACCAAGGCTTTGATACCAAAATCCAAAAGGATTTAGTAAATTTCCAAAACCTTACCATTACCTTGAGTGAGTAGTTAGTCCACATAACTAATTCCCAATAAAATGAGTGTAACAACTACTCCAATAAATAGCATACTCGTTAGTTAATTTGAGATCTTCTTACAACATTGAAAATTAATCCCAACCAAATAAAACCAAAACTTATACAAAATTCTAAAATCCCAACAACTAAATTTTAACTTATAATCTTATAAAATCCCATATAATTTTTCGCCATTAAAACTCATTATCAATTTTAAAATATTCCCATATATATTTGGAAACATAACCAACCCTTACACATCTTAACAAACATGACCAACCCTTACCCATCTTAACCATGTAATTTTGCATGATTAAAAAGTATTTTTTTTTCAAGGACGAAAAAGCATGATTTGTATTATATAAGATATATAAAGATTCTACATTCGCTTGAAGAAATTGAATATAACCCATACAGCTGGATCATATAAGCAAAACATGGAAAATATCAAACAAAGATCTGCTAGGAAGACTGATAGATCAAAGACCAACATCCAGATACAAGATTCCCTTAAGCCATAGAGATGCCAGGAAAATCATCAGATCAAAATTAACATCCAGCTTTAAGCTTTTCAAAGATCATAGAGTTGCCATAGGAGAGAAGGATCCGAGAAAAATAAACAAGAAGCAGCATAATTTTAAAACAACCATAAGGCGTAGGAGAAAATCCATGAATACCTGAGAGACTGCATTCAAAAATTAGAAATTAGGAAGAGAAAATTCCTGGATAGAGAAAGTATTCCTTTCAGAAGATACCTGCAAAAACCAAAGACCCGGAGCGAATGAAGATCCATCTTTGACAATAAGTCTGCCTGTTGATTTTGAGCCCTGCTGAAATGATGAATTGTGCATCCATCAAAACTTCCCCAGAAAAAGCTGACCCTGTCCATCCAACCAACGAGGTGTGGCATGAAAATATTATTTCTTTTTAAGACATAATCCACCATTACTTTTGAATCTCCAAACACTGAGACCTCCTGAAAATTTAGAAAGAGGCAAAAATATAGAAGGTCAGCGAAGGCATCGCCTCCGTTTTACTGTTGGAGCCTCTCCCTCCATTCCAATGAATGAAAAATTGATTATTTTCATTTGCTAAAATGTGGACTCCACAGCCACATAAACTTTTTGTTCCGCTCCATTGAAGTATGCCCTTCGATAAGATAAGTGTTCCTTTGAAAGTTCCTTACTGGCCTCCTTTTTTTTGCTTTAGAGTCTTTTGCGGGAGATTCTCTTCTAGCATCACACGCACACAAAATAAAAGAACAAATCATCAAGCATCAAGTTCTTAACGGGAGGCAATTTACTCTAGCAATCCAAATGACGTGTTTTAACCTCAACGAGTCCATGTCCCATGTCAGCACAATGTACAAAGCGCTTTATCCTCTCAATAATTTTTCACAGATAAACTATAGGGTTAAGGTAAGGTTTTGGAGGGGAAATCTCAGTAAATTTTCACATATAAACTAGGATGAGGTAAGCTTATGGATCTAAAATTATAGCCATCGAATGTTCTTCCAGAAGCACAGGCAGCATAGAAGATGCCTTCCAAATACCACGTTGAAAATTTGTTTGACAACATTCGATGGGCAAACCCTCAAAACTGTCGTCTGCCCAAAAGGTTTTATGGGTTTTTCATGGCTACATCCGACATGTGACATCACTCAATTATGCAGAGGCTATGGGACGTCACACGCGTGGCCAGATGTACGGCAACACTGATTTTGTTTTCGGAGTGTGAAGACAGTGTGCTACCTGAAAGCTTTTTCTCTTCATTGCATCTTCTCCCCCTTCGTTTGCTGTATAAGTAAAACCTTCCCCTTGTGAAATATTTCACGTATTTCTCTTCCTCTTTTCGATTTTTCTTTTGTAAATCCCCTCTGTTTACTCATAGTTTTGATGATCGATCGTCCATCATTATCTTATCCATAGTTTCCGCAAGCGATTACTCAGTAGATCAGTGTCAGTCCCTTTGGGTTTTAGAAGAAGAGAAATTAGGTATCAGTAATGCCATTTTCCCTTCTATTTTCCTCTAATGTTTTCTGTTTTCTCCTCCACCGAATCACCGTGCGCTGGTCATACGGACCGCCAAACACTGCCCGTGGGATGGAGCACCATTAGCAGAAATGTTAGATTTCAGCGGTGTTTGCAGGTGAGAGGAATGCAAGCTTCTGCGGGCGCAGAGGCGGTAATCTCAGAACCTGGTCACATAGAGTCAAAGAATTTGTACGAAGTACTGGAGATAAGCCCCGCAGCAACTGCAAAGGATATAAAGAGAGCTTACAGAAAGCTGGTAGGAGAATTCCATCTTGATCACGCGGCTTCGCCTCAGGAGAAAAACGAGAGTACCCAGATGTTCTTGAGGATACACAATGCGTATACGACTCTCTCGGATCCATGTGACTGTTGGGACTCACAATTGACCTATTTTTGACCTTATCTTTTGCCGTATAACTACCCGTTTTGCAGTCATAAGCAAAAGCTTTTATTTCATAATGACATATTAACCCCAAGGTATGAAGTAACCTTCCGCAAGTCTATGTTTAATTGTTTATTTCATATTCGTGAATATCTTTATACTTATCCTTGGAAACGCTGACTAAAATTGTCAAATAATTGTCATAAGCTTGTAGGAGTTATAATGAATAGTTGTTGCAACACCAGAAACAGCAACTACGCAGTTGCTGCAACACCAGAAACAGCAACTAGGCAGTTGCTACAACACCAGCAACAGTAATTACCTAAAGCAAGCTATTTTGTCACAGCCACGGACAACAGATGGCAGCTATCTAGAGAAGTGTGATGTGGCATAATCAAGCGGAAGTCTAAAGAAAAAGCATACAGTCAGCACGAACAGCATGGGGAAATGGCGAAGGAATATGACGATCCCGAGAAGACAGTCACAATCAATTATCCGCCGTGTAACAGCTAAAGCTCCAGAAAAGGATGCACTATCATATTGTTGTAACAGCACTCTGAATTGCTTATTTTTGACAAAATGGGTTAACTGAATAGGCTGTAATATTCTATTGTAATATATGTCTCCTCTATAAAGAGGAGACATCTACATGAAACGGGATGTCTACGGTCGGTCTGTAACTAAGGTTCTGAGAACATCAGCAAGTCTGAGTTCTATTGTATTTGATCTTTTTGGCAGATGAATATAAAACTGTTTTGAGCACTTAATTCCGTCTTCGTTCTCCTGGGGAATCTTGTGAGAGGGACTGGGCCCACCTTCCTCACAAGATTCACCCATTTACTTTCCCGTCAAGTGTGTAAGTGTGCAATAAGTTCTTTTCGGTACTCTGTGTGGATTTGACAGCATTACCTCTGGTATTCTTTGCTTTACTAGTACTCTGTTTCA
>APFE031081500.1:0-11657 GCA_000404065.3 Pinus taeda | reverse complement strand
AAAATGAATTAAAATTATTAATATAGTAATAACATGAGTTAAATAATGATAATGATTAGTATAATAGTGTTACAAAATAGTAAAACATAAAATAAACGAATAATAACATGAATTAAAAGTATTAGTATAGTAATCACATGAATTAAATAATGATAATGATTAGTATAATAGTGTTACAAAATAGTGTAAAATAATAGTAAAACATAAAGCATAAAAATAAACAAACATTATAGTAATAACAATTATTAAATAATAATAATGATTAGTGTAGTAGTGTCACAAAATAGTAAAACACAAAATATAAAACAAACAAACGATATAGTAATAACCTGAATTAAAATTATTAATATAGTAATAACATTATTAATAATTAAGAGCAAGTAACCCAGATGCGGGTGTCACTCCATGCATTTAAGCTACATGCGTCGCCCACGCGCAGCGTACATAAGGCCACGCCTCAGGCAGATGGTGTCAACTGGTTCTGGGCTGGCCTCTACCCCAAGAGCATTTACGGGACTTAAACTCCCTTCAATGCATTCTAGTTCCCAAGGAATAGCAGGTCGATATCACAGGATGGCGGAAACATTCCACCTATTTCGTTTGCAGTTGGGCTCAGGCACTGTTAGGTGCGCAGTTCAGTCCAGGGTTGAGGAGGGAGGCTCTGAGGGCAGCAAGCCCACCCTTGAGACCATCCCCTGTCCAGTTCATGTTTTATGCTCACAGTATTTAAGGGAGGTTTTGAGGTTGGCTGCTGGGCTGTACATAGGGGGAACTTTCTGAATCATACGTTCTCCACAGGCAAGTCTAATGGAGGACGCGGGAAACTGAAAGCTCGACACATTCCTCAGGAAGCAATTGATTATTCTGTTTCTATTATGGCTCCCCGAATGCGTGCAACTCCTCACTGTGGGCGCAATTCCGGGCAGTGGGGAGGCACAAGAGGAAGGGGCCATTCCAGCCCACGGTGCATCTCTCCCTTGGCCTATGCGTCGCCTCCTTCGTTTGAGTTAGACGACTCTAGTTCCGCCATTAGAAATTCGATTCAGTCAGCAAATTTTCACTACAAACGCAGGACGAATAAGCCCATTGTCAAGGCCTTGATTACTGTTATTTTTTCAGAGGAGGATGATGAGGAGGGAAGCTGGAAGGCAGAGACAGAGGAAAAGACGCCTCCCTCCTCGGATAATTCTACAAAGATTAAGGATCTGGCTGACAGCTCCTACAGCCCTGAGTCACAGAGCAGGCTCGAAGAAGAGAGTACCCTTGGGTACTCGGCGGAGCAGGATGAAGCCTTAAGGGAAATTGGCAGCCTGAAAGGCAAAAAGCCCATGGAAATATCTCAGAATCCAACGAGTGTTCAACCTGAAGTGCACGGCAGCAAGCCTTCTTCACCTCAGAGCAAGGCGCGGGATAAGGAGCCTTATGACTCTTTCGCCAACATCCTGTACCTAAAACTGCCGCCTGGTATTGAACGAATTGAAGACATCCCGGATGGGATGGAGGTCACATGGGAACGTGACCCGGAACGTGAAGCAGAGGACCGAAAGAAGCACGACCTGGAACGTGAAGCAGAGGACCGAAAGAAGCACTACAAGTAATGGACGTGGTGCTAAGGGTAAGCCTTCGGTTCCAGGCGTAAGGTGTTTTTGTTCCACTATGTCTCTGAGTAGCTTAGACTTTGTACAGTAAGGGCACTACATTTTGAGGAAGGCATCATTCGACGACATGCTGCATGCAGTCCTTGCTTTTCGGTGACTTGTTTTATATTCCGGGAAATTTTTGGGTTTATTATGCTTGATAATGTTGCTGTAAAAACTCTTCCTGTGGATGTATTTTTGTCCTCTAGCATGTATAAGCAGAGGAACAAGGTTGACATGAAAAGCTTTGACAGAGAATTGAACATACGCTCTCAGAGGTTAAAACCTCTTGTAAATAATTTTTCTGTTTCTTTAATATAAATAGTTTAGTCTTTGCCCAGCAAAAAAAAACTAATTAAGAGCAAGTAATTGCTCAGGCTTAGTACCTTGACCTTGTCTGTACGCAGTCAGGTAGCTTACATGAAAAAATCCTCGACCTTCCGAAACACAATCAAATACCTATAGCTCCTTCAGGGTCTCATGCCGCTGATGGTATGATTGGTTCAGTTAGTACCAAAAGTAAGAAGAAATCTTCAAAGAAATCTTCTCCTATTATAACTTTACCAAATTCCCCGACAAGAGACTCTTCCACTAAATTCCTGCAGATATTCATGTCGTAGAATCATCTACGGCCAAATCAAAATCCTGTGGTAAAAAGAAGGGGAAGAAGAAAAATAAACAAACCTCAAAAGATAATTCAAATAAAAATGAATCTAGTGACAAAATTATTAATATAGTAATAACATGAATTAAATAGTGACAATGATTAGTATAATTTATTTTACAAAATATTATTACAAAATAGTAAAACATAATAGTAAAACACAAAACATCAAACAAACAAATAATATAGTAATAAGATGAATTAAAATTATTAATATAGTAATGACATGAATTAAATAATGATAATGATTAGTATAATAGTGTTACAATATAGTAAAACATATAACATAAAACATAAAACAAACAAACAATATAGTAGTAACATGAATTAAATAATGATAATGATTAGTTTAATAGTGTTACAAAATAGTAAAACATAAAACATAAAACAAACAAACAACATAGTATTAACATGAATTAAAATTAGTAATAGAGTAATAACATGAGCTAAATAATGATAATGATTACTATAATATTATTAAAAAATAGTAAAACATAAAACAAACAAACAATATAGTAATAACATGAATTAAAATTATTAATATAGTACTAACATGAGTTAAATATTGATAATGATTAGTATAATAGTGTTACAAAATAGTAAAACTTAAAACATAAAAATAACAAACAATATAGTAATAAAATGATTTAAGATTACGAATATAGTAATAACATGAATTAAATAATGAAAATGATTAGTCTAATAGTGTTACAAAATAATCTTACAAAATATTAAAACATAAAACAAACAAACAAAATAGTAACAAGATGAATTAAAACTATTAATATAGTAAAACATGAATTAAATAATGATAATTGTTAGTGTAATAGTGTTATAAAATAGTGTAACGTAATAGTAAAACATAAAACATGAAACAAACAAACAATATAGTAATAAAATGAATTAAATAATGATAATGGTTAGTAAAATAGTTTTATAAACTAGTGTTACAAGATTGTAAAAGATAAAACAAAGAAATAAACAAATAATATAGTAATAACATGAATTAAAATTATTAATATAATAATCACATGAATTAAATAATTATAATGATTAGTGTAATGGTGTTACAAAATAGTAGAACATAAAACATAAAGCAAACAAACAATATAGTAATAAAATGAATTAAAATTATTAATATAGTAATAAGATGAGTTAGATAATGATAATGATTAGTATAATAGTGTTATAAAGTAGTAGAACATAAAACTAACAAACAATATAGTAATAAAATGAATTAAGATTACGAATATAGTAAAAACATGAATTAAAGAATGATAATGATTAGTATAATAGTGTTACAAAATAATGTTACAAAATAGTAAAACATAAAACTAACAAACAAAATAGTAATAAGATGAATTAAAATTATTAATATAGTAATAACATGAATTAAATAATGATAATTATTAGTGTAATAGTGTTACAAAATATTGCAACATAATAGTAAAACATAAAACATAAAACAAACAAACAATATAGTAACAACATGAATTGAAATTATTAATATAGTAATAACATGAATTAAAATTAGTAGTATAATAATAACATGAATTAAATAATGATAATGATTAGTGTAATAGTGTTACAAAATAGTAAAACATAAAAGAAACAAAAAATATAGTAATAACATGAATTAAAAATATTAATATAGTTATAACATGAATTAAATAATGATAATAATTAGTATAATAGTGTTACAAAATAGTAAAACTTAAAACATAAAACTAGCAAACAATATAGTAATAAAATGTATTAAGATTACTAATATAGTAATAACATGAATTAAAATTATTAATATAGTAATAACATGAACCAAAATTATTAATATAGTAATAACATGAATTAAAGAATTATAATGATTAGTATAATAGTGTTACAAAATAGTAAAACACAAAACAAATAAACAATATAGAAATAAAATTATTAATATAGTAATAACATGAGTTAAATAATGATAATGATTAGTATAATAGTGTTACAAAATACTAAAACATAAAACAAATAAACATTATAGTAACAACATGAGTTAAAATTATTAATATAGTAATAACTTGAATTAAAATTATTAATACAGTAATAACATCAATTAAATAATGGTAATGATTAGTATAATAGTGTTACAAAATAATAAAACATAAAACATAAAAGAAAGAAACAATATAGTAATAACATGAATTAAATAATTATAATAATTAGTATAATAGTCTCACAAAATAGTAAAAAATAAAACATGATAGATTTACAAAATAGTGTTACAAAATAGTAAAACGTAAAACATGAAACAAACAAACAATATAGTAATAACAATACAACATAAAAACAAAAAAAGGCAAACAATACAGTAATAAAATTATTAATATAGTAATAAGATGAATTAAAATTATTAATATAGTAGTAACATGAATTAAATAATGATAAAAATTAGTATAATAGTGTTACAAAATAGTAAAACATAAAGCATAAAACAAACAAACAATATAGTAATAACATGAATTAAGTAATGATAATGATTAGTATAATAGTGATACAATATAGTAAAAATAAAACATAAAACAAACAAACAATATAGTAATAACATGAATTAAATAATTATAATGAATAGTAAAATAGTGTTACACAATAGTGTTACAATATAGTAAGACATAAAACATAAAACAAACAAACAAACAATATAGTATTTTTTTTTTTTTGTAAATATGACTAATTCTATTATGGTACAAAAAGAGGACAGTGCCGGCATTACATTTGGGTTACATTTGCTGCCATGGGTCGGCAATCTGGACAAGAAGACATTGAGTCTGAGCCTGTGCTCAATGAGCTATCCTCGGACCTCAGACAAGAGCTATAATAGAGTTCAAAACAGCAAAAGTTGACCCATCCTCGCCCTGCTAGCACAGAGGAGGATTTACAGACTCGGTTCTTATGCAAATTTAACTGAAATACAGACGCTGTTTGACCATAACCATTACAGACGCTATTTGACATAACCATTACAGACTCACAGGCTAGAAGCCATGACATAAAGAAACATATCAGACTCAGAAGCATAACTGACGTGTACAAAAACTGACTCATACCAGCGACCCGCTGTCAAACCCCTGGACGTCCACGCGGCAAGCTTAGGTGTAAGGGCTGGGTGTCGCCTCCACTGATGGCGGGATGAATTTGCCATCTGGCTCCTCCACCACCGGGCAGCCTAAGAACTCTGAAGCGCTGGAGTCAGAATTCTGAAGTTCTGTGCCTCCACCGCTTGGGCCTGCAATGTTCCTTGCCATTTCACTCTCGGCCGCCATAGGCTGAGATTGCTGCTCACGGGTAGACAATGGTGGACGAGGAGCTGCTGGGTCGCCCGGCCAGTTATGGTGCTCGCATTTTTCAATGCGCACCGAGACGAAATAAACGACGTTATCCAGAATGCATGTGTGCCTGAAACGAGTGGCAGAATGACCTCCGAACGGGCATGCCAAAGACCTCCCTCTGTCGCGCCCTCTTCCTCGTTGCTGTGGCGGGCGAGTGCCTTCTGAGGAGTCTGAGGATTGAGGTCCAGAGGCCAAAGAATTGGCTCTCGAACCCCCCCTTCTGCAGGCGCCCCTCTGTCGTTCTCTCGGCATATTGCACACACTACGTCGACAGAATTGCACTGGGGTAGCCTCGAAAGAGAGCCAACGCTATAATTCACCCAAGACTGAGTTCGGGCCGGCAAATGGATTGTGCCAAGACATAAAACAAGCCAGGCCCGACCAACTAACCAGGTGGAGCGAGCCAACCGGACCCTGCAAACGAAGCTGGGAGCCAGAGCATTCAGGGACGCTGCGATATGGGAATTCGGACTCACCTTATCCCACAAATCGACCAGGCCGCAACAGAATTTGACTGCAATGCTCAGGATGAAGCCTGGTTGCAGAGAACCAGAGCTTCGCCCGACTGCAAGATAAACCTCACGAAGCATCGAACCAGACCCTCTGCCAATAAATCCGGTTGTTGCGATGGAGGAGCTGCAGTTAAAGCTGGCCGGACGGCTTCGAGAGCCTTCGGCCCAGGTGTCTTGAGGCGACGGCCACTTGGCTGTAAATGCCGCCGTCCTTGCCCATAAATGCCTAACTAACACCCGCATCCGGGATGGACCCTTGGATCTTGTTTGTTAAGTCAAAGTCAAATTTTTGAGGAAATTAACTCAAAATAATTAATTTTGAGCTAATCAAAATGGAATTCAAAGATAAATTTGAAAATTCTTCAAAAATAAAAAAATCAAGGGCCAAGATTAAAAGTTCTTGAAATGTTTATCAACGGCTAAGATTATTTTGACAAGGATCAAAGAAACTAGCCGTTATTTTTACATTTGGAGGATTTATCTATAAATTAGAGTCATTTGAGTCTCTAGCATCTTGATATCTCGCTAGAAAATTTCTGTTGAAGCATCTTTGTAACTATTGTCCCACTGAGAACTATTTCTTCAATCATAATAAAGACTTTGGGGTGCAATTCAAGGTGTTCTTGCTTATTGGTTTGTGGTATGTGCTGACTACGGGCATCTCTATGTTGTGTTAAATATTGGTAAGATTTGTTTTTTCATTAGATGGAGGTAAATCCATGCTATTGATAGTTTTGGGCTAATCTTAGGTGGTTTGATTTCCAATGTGATCTAACAAATTATTTTTTGAGATAAATTCATAGTGCTTGCAGGTACTTCAGCCCTTGGCCTCCAAGTTCACAAACTGTGAAAATTCTATCATTGCAACAACTGATTTATTTTACCTCCTTATTTTCCAATAATTTATTTATGAAAATCCTTCAGTAAACATTAAAATAAATTCTGCTGCAAATATCACACCATAATATAGAAACAAACACATGCACAAGAATCAACATATCGACACAGATATTTTGGACAAGAGGCCCTGGAAAAACCCAAAGTGGAAAACCAGTGCAGTAAGGGAGGATTTTATTATTTAGTAATTCTTCAGTACAACTGGGTGCCAAATTGGCTTACCCAACAGAGAGAAAATTCTACAACACTTCTCCTAGTCTCAGCGTCAGGCTATCTCACCTTTGCGTAGCTCCTAGAACTTCTGCGTCAACTTCTGCCTCTTTGCATCAGCACTGGGCCTCTCTATGTCACCCACGCAGGCCCTCCAGTGACTGCGCAGTCTGCTGCGTCTGCATCTGCCTCTCCAACCTCTGCGCTGGTCTTCTGGTGCTGTTCCCGACTCTCTGTTCCATACTTGCTGCCTCCTGCTTCTCTCCAGACCACTAGTTCGAATTTCTCAGCTAACCCTGCTTCTGAAATCGAACTGACTGGTCTCCCTCAGTGTGTTCTCCAACTGAACCTCAAACCTCTTCTTATACTTTTCCTGTTGGTCCTTCAATGACCAAGATTAAATCTCTAATCAACGACTAAGATTAGATTTGGCTTGATCCATGACTTTTGGAACCTTCTAACCCAGTTTTATATTAATACCTATTAATATTTTATTTTTCCTAAGTTTAGACTTAGGAACTCCATTAAAAATATTAAGTATTTTAATATCTCACAGATCGGTTAGAATCTGCCCAAACCATTTTTGGGTCTTGGAGAGCTCATGTGCTTTAGCCTCTTCTTCGAGTTTCATGGTTAGAGCACATCCGATGCTACCCCAAATCAACACTCCCTCTTAGCGAGGACTGTGCTCTAGTAATATTCCATACTGAACATTACTCTGACTACACGACATTGATACCTGTGCTAATGCTAGGCCTCCCTGCCCAACATCCTCTGCACTGCTACATCTTGTACCGCTGCCTATGGCTCTGCCTCTGCCACTGCTACATTCGTACGGTAGCTCCCTCTGCATCCGTGCTGCTGCTGGTCCTTTCTCCCAACACTGCATCTGCATTGCAACTCCCTCTGCATCCGTGCTGCTGTTGGTCCTTCTTCCCAACACTGCATCTGGACTGCAATCTCTTCTCGCCATGTTGCATCATGCTACTGCTGACTGCTACTGCACTGCAACATCACCACCATTTCTGTTTCTGAAATGGATTCTTTATCATCCCCATTTTTTCCTTGAAATAATCAAGCTTTGTTCTTCCAAGGGCCTTGGTGAGGATGTCTGCCACTTGTTCTCCTGTAAGAGTGTAGCTCAACTATACAGCTCCTCGTTGGGCACAATCTCTGACAAAGTGACACCGGATATCAATATGCTTTCACTGATTGTGAAACACTGGATTCTCAGAGAGCTTGATGCAACTTTGGTTATCACACATGATCCTCGTCACCTCCATATTTCTTCTGAATAGGTTCACAAGCAGTTTTCTAAGCCATATGGCCTCACACGAAGCTGTGCTCACAACCATATATTCTGCCTTAGATGAGATTAGAGCCACGGATTTCTGTTTCCTACTGCACCAGGAGGTCATTCCTGATCCAATGTTGAAACAATACCCAGAGGTACTTTTCTGATCCACTGAACTTCTTGCCCAATTTGCATCAGTAAATCCACTCAATCTGAAATCCTTACTCCTAGTGTACAAGAGTCCATAATCGTCTGTTCCTTGTAAATACCTAAGAACATGTTTGACCGCTGCCCAGTGCGCCCTCATCGGCTCCACCATGAACTGACTGAGGGTGTTGACAGCGTAGCAAATTTCTGGGGCCTGGTATTGACCAGATATATCAGGGACCCTATGAGCTGCCCGTATAAAGTGGGATCAACATCCTTGTCTTTTGATGCATCAATCTTCTTCCAGTTGGTGATCGTTGGAGTAGCCATGGGTCTACAGTCCTCCATCCTGAATCTCTTTAGGATTTTTGTAGCATATCTGCCTTGCCCAAGAAAGATCTCCCCCTTTTGCTGCCAAACTTCCAACCCCAGGAAATAATGCATTCGTCCCAAATCCTTCATGTCGAATTCCGTGGGTAGATTCCTTTTGCAGTCCCCTATGAGTTTGGATGATCCAGTCAGGAAGAGATTATCCACATATAATACTAAGATTAGAGGCTCATTCTCTACAACCAGATAGTAGAGATTTGGATCTGCGTCACTTTTGACAAATCCCATTTTTTGCAAGTAGCCATCGATTTGACCATACCATGCTCTAGGTGCCTGTTTCAACCCATACAAGGCTTTCTTCAATCTGCATACATGAGACTTCTTCTCATGTGTCTCAAAGCCTTTTGGTTGTTCAATGTATACCTCTTCTTCTATAACTCCATTTAGAAATGTCGTTTTGACATCCATCTGATGAATCTCCCACCCCATCTGTGCTGCAAGAGATATCACGGTTCTTATAGATGTATACCTGGCTACCGGGGTGAAGGTCTCTTCGTAGTCAATTCCTTCCTTCTGAGCATACTCCTTAGCCTTGAACCTGGCTTTGTATTTCTCAACATTGTCATCTGCAGTGTATTTGATCTTGTAGATCCATCTCGAACCTACCATTGATCTGTCTTGAGGCCTTGGCACTACCTCCCAGACATCGTTCACCATTATGGAGTTGTACTCCTCTACCATCGCATCCAGCCAAACCTGATGATGAGCCACCTCCTAAAAACTAGCAGGTTCCTCATCCTGAGCTACTAATGCCTGATATGTATATGGCTGTTTTCGCTCCCTCTTATTGTTCCTTGGCACATTGATGAAGTCCTCTGCATATTGCAGAATTTGACGAAGTTCCCTTCTCTTTCTTCCTCTGCCAGTAAGTGTTTTTGTTAGCTCCTCTTCATCCTATGATTCTTCTTGACCCAAGGAAGAATTCTTTTCTTCCGTTGGTTGAAGAGGTTTGACCAATCGTTCCTCTTTTGACTGCTCCTCGGAAGGCATTTCTCGAGATTTTCTAAAAGCCCTATCGTCCATGAACATCACATCTTGTCGAACTACTACCTTCTTGCTCCTTGGAAGATAGATTCTGTATGCCTTAGCGTTCTCGCTATATCTAACTAGATATGCTTTCTCTACAGTTTGATCAAGCTTCTTCCTCTTTTCCTCGGGTATGCGGCAATATGCTAAGCTCCCAAAAATCTTGAAATCACTGACTTCAGGCATCTTCCCTGTGAAGACTTTCTCTGGAGTAATCTTGCCCAATGCGTGATGAAGAGTTCTATTCTGAACATAGACTGCTATGTTGCATGCTTATGCCCACAGGAATTTTGGCATATTCTGATTATACATCATGGCCCTAGCTGCTTCTACAATAGTCCTGTTCTTTCTTTCTACTACTCCATTATGCTCTGGATTGTAAGGAGTTGTCCACTCTCTTCTGATGCCCTCCTTAGTGCAAAAATCAGTGAAGTCCTTATCGACATACTCTCCACCATTATCTGAGCGCAAAACTTTTATTTTCTTCCCAGTCAGATTCTCCACCAGAGCCTTGAACTCTTTGAATCGACAGAAAACCTTGTCCTTGGTTTTCAGAAAATAAATCCAAGTTTTCCTTGAGTGGTCATCAATGAAGGTGAGGAAGTACTCGGCAACACTAAGAGCTTTATTGGACATGGGTTCGCAGATATCTGAGTGTATCAATCCTAGTACACTCTTGGCTTTGTTTTTACTTCTAGGAAAAGATGCTTTGGCATACTTTCCTAGAGCACATCCTTTGCATACATCATCTCGTTCTGTACTAAGATCCGAAACTCTTGTTACAGTGCTCGTGAGAATTCTCAGAGCCCCATGGTGCAAATGTCCCATTCTTCTGTGCCATAGTTCGTTCAAATCCTTGTCCCCATGACTGGCTATTAGTGCCATTGGTGATTCTAGTTGTAGTCTGTAGACTCTGTACAACCTGTTACTTTTGATCCCTATCTGCACTTTCTTTTTCCAGCTCAGGTGTTTGACGTATACTTTCTCCTTGATGAAGAAAACGTCATAGTCTTTGCCTTGAAGTTGCGACACGGAAAGTAAGTTCATCCCCAATCCTGGTACATGCAGCACATTGGTAGCACAAAACCACTCTTCCGTTTTTGTTTGTAAAACTATGGTACCCCTCCCTATTGGAGTAAACCTTGCCTTGTTCCTTATGGTGATCTGAAAGTTCATATTTTCCTCCCGATAATCTGAGAAACATTCTCGGATTCCGGTCATATGCCAAGAGGCTCCATTGTCTATATACCATACCTTTGATGATGCAGAGCTAGTCACACAGGCCACTTCTTCTTCCAGCCTGGAAGCCAACATAGAGAAATCAAAATCACTTTCTCTTGTGCAATTTTCTGAAAATCTGTGCGAGTCCCTTGACGTAGATGCCTCTGCATCATGTTCTCGACCCATAATTTATTTTCCTTTCCTGTCTTTGATTACTTGCTTTGATACCATGTGAAAATTCTATCACTGCAGCCATTGATTTATTTTAACTACTTATTTTCCAATAAGTTATTTATG
>APFE031081484.1:0-18441 GCA_000404065.3 Pinus taeda | reverse complement strand
AACAGTAAATGGTTTATTTTTTTATTTTTTATTTTTTCTTATTGCTATTTTTATTCCTTAGCCCTTCGTTGTAGAAGGGAGCATGTTAATGTGTGGATAATGGCGGCATAGACTTATTTCTGTTTTTTTTTTTTTTTAATTATAGATAAGTTATTTCCAAACAAATTTTTGGTGTAGGAAGAGACATTAATGTATGAATAAGGTTGGAAAAATAAATGGTTGTATAAGCTCAAGTTGAAGCTTAGAATTGTTTTTGTTTGTGAAAGATTTGTAAATTAGTATTTCATTGTTTATTTTTATGTTAATTTGGTAGCTACACATCGTAAATTAGATGAGGGAGATCTTGTCTTTTGAATCTCTAATTTAAAAAGTAAAACATTGTGTTTTTAACGATTTAATCTCATGTGAGAAATACAACTATAAACTATGCAAGAAAGTTTAAAGCAGACAACTATAATGAGATGCAACTATGCAAGAAAGTAAGTGAATAAATATAATAACTAGCAATTGCACCATATGTTGCAATGGAAACGCCCTAAGGCTGTAGCATGTTATAAGAAATTTTAGAAACTAGATAAATTTTGAACAGGAAGTATTTAATTGGATCATCCATATGAAGTTTTCTTTGACTTCTTATTAAGAGAATATTTTTACAAAGTTACTAGGGATATAGCGAAGATTTTTATTAGTATTAAAAATGATGAGGAAAGCCATTATGGAGTAATTTACTATGTTTTTACTCGATTTCATCATTTGCTTGTATACTAAGTAATAATAAAGCTAAAACGAAATCATAAATGTGGGCACATGACTTTTGTGGCCATGGTCTTAGAGCCTATCGATTATATGTGATGAAATTGTTAAAATCTTGAGGATTCTCTATTGTAATATTCTTAAATTGATTGGAGGGCTCACTTTGGCTAGTTTGGATTCTTTTAAGCCATGAGAAAGAGTAGATATATTATTCAATTTTCTCGTAATGGATTCTAGGGTAAAATATGGTGTTCATGTATTTTTAATTGTTTATGTGTTATCATGTATTATAAAGCGTATTTATTTCTATCTCACTTTTTACGACAAGTGGTTTCAAAGCCAAGAGATTGTGGCTTGTAGAAGGAGATATGGTTGCAAATGACAGCATGTTGAGGGTAAAACTAACATAGAGAAGCTTGATTGGGATTTTATGTACATACATGATTATTGTATGAGAGGAAAGAGGTCTAGTAGGGTGATAAGCAACTAAATATTTAGATATAGGAAATAGATCTTACAAACTAATAACACCTTACTAAGATTATTTGCAATCAAATAAAATAAAAAATAAAAAATGAAAAATGATTAGAATTATTCTTTCATTAATAATAAAACTAGCTGTTCAATTATGCAAAATTCCTTCTATAGTGATATAAAAATAATCTGATTATTTTATTACTCTTAAAGTTAAAAGAATTCACTAAATAAACAAAATTATATAGTTCAAAAACCAAATCCATATTAAAAGCATTTACAAAGTTACACCACAAATACCAAAGAGCCAAAACTCTTAATATGTATAATTTAAGAACCAAATTCATATATACATATTAAAAACCAAATTCATATTAAAAACATTTATAGAATTGCAATACAGATACCAAAATGTCATATTTCTTACTATAGAAATCTCTTATAGCCACAATGAGAAACAATGTGCACTATGGATTCCAACAATCTAATATGAAGTTTTGTTAAATATTTTAGAAAAAATAATCATAAAAATTGAAACGAAAAAATAATAAATAACAATGTGCATTATAATTTATGAAAAGAAAAAATAATAAATAAAAATATGTAATATAATTTATTACAATTTAATTTAGAAATTTCTTAGACATGAATAAAAAAAACAATAGAGAACAATAATAAAAATATTTGAAAAGAAAAAATAATAAATAACCATGTGCATTATAATTTATTACATTTAATTTAGAAATGTCTAAATTAAATTTCTTAGACATGAACGAACAAGAAACAACTAACAACTAGCAATATTCGAAAGAAGAAACAATATAAATCTGAAGAAAAAATAGAAAAATATATATATATATATTTTAACATTGAACTTTAATGATGGAAAAAAATATTTTAACATTGAACTTTGATGATGGGTGTTGGCAGGAACTGCATGAGCATTATTTGGCCTGCAAATATCATGTCTTAACCCTGGGAAATTAGGGAGCCAAGTTAAGAAACATGATAGCTACAATAAGGCCATCTCAGGGATTCAAATATGATGCTAGAAGCTATGCTTTGAACTTTGATGATGGGTGTTGGCAGGAACTGCATGAGCATTGTTTGGACTACAAATATCATGCAAATGTAGTGCACCCAGTAGTACTTGACACATGCAAACCCAACTCTTCGGTTTGAACGTACTGTGAAATAACAGTTGGTGCATGTCTGAAACAAAATAGCAATGGGTTTGGATTATTTTGTAGAGTCTTGGATTAGTTTCTCCCTGCTATTTTAATTTGATTACTTGTTGAAAAGGGACAAAGCACATCCAAATCCGTAGGGGATGAAATTCACTGTTACACTGTTATCTATTTCCACTTTAGTAATCTACTCCCTTTCCTTACTGTCATGACCAAATACGACATCATATCCTTATTAATTGTCATGAATAATTCATTACTCAAGTTGTCAACTCTCCATACCAATGCCATTCCTTTGGGTGTGGAAGTTCCGAGAATGCATGTCGTCCCACTAGAAGAGGCCATCAAATTGACCTTAGGTTGAGTTAAATCTGTTAGTACAAATTTCTTTTAGAAATTGAGCTTGGGTTGAATTAAATCTGTTAGTACAATTTTTTTTTACAACTACGCCAGCCACTATAACCATACAACAATTATATCTATATGCATATAATTAATATGATTTTTAGGGAGCAGCTTGTAAGCAGAGGTTGCCAAGAGCTCATAAAGTTAACTTCATAATGAGAGGAATTTCACAATCTAGTATGTTAAAATTAGTTTATACTGTCTCACCACTTTTCTCAAACTTACATTCCTATTTTCAAAGGACTATGGTACGGAATTGAACGTTTTGCTAAGCAAATGTCGTCATGCCCACACTATTTTGTTATAAATGTGGGACGAAATGAATGTTGTTAAATAATGAATCCATACAGGTGATGATGGTTTTAGTAGAGGAGGAATGACCTGTTACTGAGTTTTGTGAACCCAACGTTTCGGACTACCAAGTGACTTCAACATTAGGGGATGCGACAATAGATATTCTTCAACCTTAATGATGTATCCATGAGCCATGAATAGGGACGACTTTAGTTCTGGATAATCTTAATTTCTCGAAATCTGATGCGTTGTCCATCATATCCCTTCCATGGTAGGACTTGATGCTGTTAAATAATGAATCCATACAGGTGATGATGGCTTTAGTAGAGGAGGAATGACCTGTTACAGAGTTTTGTGAACCCAACGTTTCGAACTGCCAAGTGAGTTCATCATCAGGGGATGCGACAATAGATATTCTTTAACCTTAATGATGTATCCATGAGCCATGAATAGGGATGAGTTTAGCTCTGGATAATCTTAATTTCTCGAAATCTGATGCGTTGTCCATCATATCCCTTCCATGGTAGGACTTGATGCTGTTAAATAATGAATCCATACAGGTGATGATGGTTTTAGTAGAGGAGGAATGACCTGTTACAGAGTTTTGTGAACCCAACGTTTCGACTGCCAAGTGAGTCCATCATCAGGGGATGCGACAATAGATATTCTTCAACCTTAATGATGTATCCATGAGCCATGAATAGGGATGATTTTAGCTCTGGATAATCTTAATTTCTCGAAATCTGATGCGTTGTCCATCATATCCCTTCCATGGTAGGACTTGATGCTGTTAAATAATGAATCCATAAAGAAATGAATGTTGTCTGGGAGTAATAGATTTTGGTTATCAGACATTGGGACTGCTTCTCTCTTTCATTGTATTTAGAAATGCCTTTGTTGAAGGAGTGGTGGGGAATCTGATCCATGTTGTAGTTGTTGATTGCATACTTGGTTGCATGTTTGGCATGGCTATGCGCTATTGCCTTGGCACAATTTGAGGTCGGTGAAGCTGAAGTTGTAAAAGCAGCAAGTAGCAATATTCTTGATGTAGGAATTGCTTGGGTAGGAAATATAGAAATTTTTGTTACAAGCCTGTTAAGAGGTAGGTTCGATCTAGCGATTGGTGCCAAAGATGTTCTGCCTACCAATAGAGGTCCTGAGCTGAAGTAAATTAATGGGTTTGGACTGACCACATGTACAAGGAAATCTGAAGATAAAAAGGAATATGGTAATTTTGTTGCTATAATGTTGTCAGGTCACATGCCCAACTCCTCTATGAAGCAATTCATGAAGTATATCCACCATTCCCATGGTGTGGATTCCATATGCTTGAATTTCCTTCCCTTAGGATCTGCACCAATCCATGCAGAGGTTTTCTTATGTCAATACATTGCACTCCAGGTAGTCTCTATTGCAAAGGAGCAAAGATGTCAATGCATTGCATTCCAGATAGTAGAAGAGATCACAACCATGTTTTCTCTTCGGACGCCTTGTACATTAAAATGACTATCATTCCTGGTGTCTATTTCCATGTTCAAATTTCCTAACAAATGGCTACCATGGGTATAAACAGGACCTGTTGCATGTCACTGAGAATGGGGAAGAATCCCTTGCTGCATTCTGTGAAATGCTTCATCATATTTCTTCGATATTGGAAGAAAACAGTTTCATCTACATTCTAGTGCGTCCAGTGGGCAGTGATGATTGGACCAAGCAAACACATCAAGCACCAATTCATAATGAAAATGCAAGTGGAAATCCCTATACTAACTACTATCTAGATGCTCCTGAAATGAAAATAATTGTGAAAACAAAGACACTAAAGCATACTGAAGCTGCATCCAAAGGTCTAACTTGTGAATTAGCAGAAATCACGAGTATCTCTAGCATTGACATGTTTTTTGGTTTGAATATCCCAACTTCCAAAGTGCAAAATAATGCACATCAAACTCCAGGTCATAGTGAAAATGTTAGTGAGTAAGAGGATCAATAGACAAAGATTTTATGGCTTGGATCACCAAGTTAGTGATATAATTAATAGGATTTTTAGGGAGCCGTTTGTAAGCAGAAATTGCCAACAGCTCATGAAGCTTAGCTACATAATCGGAGGAATTTCACAATCTAGTATGTTAAAATTATTTTATATTGTCTCATCACTTTGCTCAAACTTAAGTTCTCACTTTCACACAAGTATGGTATGGAATTTAACTTTTTGTTAAGAAATTGCCATCATGCCCTCACTATTTTGTTATAAATGTGGGACGACATGAACGTTGTTTGGGAGTGATAGATTTTAGCTATCAAAGATTAGGATTGCTTATCTCTTTCATTGTATTTAGAAATGGCTTTATTGAAGAAGTGGCAGGGAATCTGATCCATGTTGCAATTGTTGATCGCATACTTGGTTCCTTGGTTGGAACGCTATCTGCTATTGCCTTGGCACAATTTGAGGTCGGCGAAGCTGAAGTTGTAAAAGAAAGTAGCAATATTCCTGATGTAGGACTTGCTTGGGTAGGAAATTTAGAAATTTTTGTTACAAGCCTATTAAGAGCTAGGCTTAATCTGGAGATTAGTGCCAGAAATGTTCTGGCTACAAATAGAGGTCCTGAGATGAAGGAAATTAATGGTTTTGGACTGACCACATGTACAAGGAAATTTGAAGATGAAAAGGAATATGGAAATGATGTTGTTGTAATGTTGTGATGTCACACACCCAGTTCCTCTATGAAGCAATTCATGAAGTATATCTGGCATTCCCATGGTGTGGATTCCATGGCCTGAATTTCCTTCCTTTAGGGTCTGCACCATTCCATGTAGATGTTTTCTTATGTCAATGCATTGCATTCCGGACAGTCTCTGTTGCAGAGGAATAGAGATGTCAATGCATTGCATTCCAGACTATAGAAGAGATCACAACCACGCTTGCTCTTCAAATGCCTAGTACATTAAAAGGACTCTAATTCCTAGTGCCTATTACCATGTTCAAATTGACTAACAAATGGCTACCATGGGTATAAATAGGACCAGTTGCATGTCACTGAGAATGAGGTAGAATCCCCTACCACAGCCTTTGAAATGCTTCATCATATATCTTCGATATCAGAAGAAAATAGTTGCATCTGCATTCCTGTGCGTCCAGTAGGTAGTGATGATTGGACCAAGCAAAGTAAAAACTGCCAAAGAATTAGTGTTGCAGGTGGAGGCTATGAGTTCTATAATTTTATGGAGGGATTGTTTTCGCCTTAGGAGTTGTGGTAATGATCTAATGAAATTCGTGGTATATAGTACATGTAATTCAATTCCTAGCCTAGGCTCCATAGAATAAACTGGGGCGAAGAAGAAACAACGCACAACTACGAATATTCAAATGAACAAACAATATAAATCTGAAGAAAAAAAGAAAAAAAGAATATTTTAACATTGAAAAACGAATCTCTGAATTTTATTTTTAAACTGCTCTTTACATGATTTTTAAAACTGATTTTTACCCATTCTATTTGATTTGTGAAAATAATTTAAATAATTGTGATTTGTGTCATTGGTTAAAATCATTAAAAGATTAATCATAATATAGTGTTAATACTCATCAAAGTTGATGAGTGAATTTGATTACCACGGAACAGAAAGCAGGCCCCTCTCTTTAAAGTTATAATTATAGTTGACTACCATTGGGACTTTACAGTTTTTTATTATGAAGTACTCTGTGTTTCTACAAACTCTTAGTGGCTCTATACAGTCTCTTCTGAGATTGATTGAAACTTGGGAACAAACTCCTCTCATTTCCCTTGGGACCATGTCAAACGTTTAGGAAATGTTTGCACAGGGGATAGTACTCTCACAAGATTCCCCTACCATTACCCTTGTCATGTCTGAGACCTCACCGCTGGCTTCTAATATATGTATTTTTCTTTGCCCATAGTTCCTTCCCTACAGAACTTTAGTATTAATGGCAATATCATTTGAAATGCTCATGTGGTTATAGCAAAGGGAATGTGGAACCCTGGGAAATTAGGGATCCAAGTTGAGAAACATGATAGCTACAACAAGGCCATCTCAGGGATTCAAATATGATGTTGGAAGCTATGCTTTGAACTTTGATGATGGGTGCTAGTAGGAACTGCATGACCATTACTTGGCCTGCAAATATCATGCCTTAACCCTGGGAAATTAGGGAGCCAAGTTCAGAAACATGATAGCTACAACAAGGCCATCTCATGAATTCAAATATGATGTTGGAAGCTATGCTCTGAACTATGATGATGGGTGCTGGCAGGAACTACATGAGCATTATTTGGCCTGCAAATATCATGCAAATGCAGTGCACCCAGTACTACTTGACACATGCAAACACAACTCTTTGGTTTGAATGTACTGTGAAATAACAGTTGGTGCATGTCTGAAACAAAATAGCAATGGGTTTGGATTATTTTGTAGAGTCTTGGATTAGTTTCTCCCTGCTATTTGAATTTGATTACTTGTTGAAAAGGGACAAATCACATCCAAATCCGGAGGGGATGAAATTCAGTGTTATACTGTTATCTATTTCCACTTTAGTAATCTACTCCATTTCCTTACTGTCATGACCAAATATGACATCATATCCTCATTAATTGTCATGAATAATTCATTACTCAAGTTGTCAACTCTCCATAAGGGATTGGTAGATTTCATTAAACTAGATATCATCACCCTTGTATGCCAAACCAATTCCATCCCTTTGGGTGTGGAAGTTCCGAGAATGCATGTCATCCCACTAGAAGAGGCCATGAAATTGACCTTGGGTTGAATTAAATCTGTTAGTACAATTTTTTTTTACAAGTATACCATCCACTATAACCATACAGCAACTATATCTATATGCATATAATTAATATGATTTTTAGGGAGCAGCTTGTAAGCAGAGGTTGCCAAGAGCTCAAGAGCTCATGAAGTTTAGCTTCATAATGAGAGGAATTTCACAATTTAGTATGTTAAAATTAGTTTATACTATCTCACCACTTTTCTCAAACTTATGTTCCTATTTTCTGAGGAGTACGGTATGGAATTGAACTTTTTGCTAAGAAAATGTCATCATGCCCACACTATTTTGTTATAAATGTGGGATGAAATGAATGTTGTCTGGGAGTAATAGATTTTGGTTATCAGACATTGGGATTGCTTCTCTCTTTCATTGTATTTAGAAATGCCTTTATTGAAGGAGTGGTGGCGAATCTGATCCATGTTGTAGTTGTTGATTGCATACTTGGTTGCATGGTTGGCATGGCTATCCGCTATTGCCTTGGGACAATTTGAGGTCGGTGAAGCTGAAGTTGTAAAAGCAACAAGTAGCAATATTCCTGATGTAGGAATTGCTTGGGTAGGAAATATAGCAATTTTTGTTACAAGCCTGTTAAGAGGTAGGTTCGATCTGGAGATTGGTGCCAGAGATGTTCTGCCTACCAATAGAGGTCCTGAGCTGAAAGAAATTAATGGGTTTGGACTAACCACATGTACAAGGAAATCTAAAGATGAAAAGGAATATGGTAATGTTGTTTTTATAATGTTGTCAGGTCAAATGCCTAGTTCTTCTATGAAGCAATTCATGAAGTATATCCATCATTCCCATGGTGTGGATTCCATATGCTTGAATTTCCTCCCTTTAGGGTCTGCACCAGTCCATGCAGAGGTTTTCTTATGTCAATGCATTGCATTCCGGACAGTCTCTGTTGCAGAGGAGCAGAGATGTCAATGCATTGCATTCCAGATAGTAGAAGAGATCACAACCATGCTTTCTCTTCGGATGCCTCATACATTAAAAAGACTACCATTCCTGGTGCCTATTTCCATGTTCAAATTTCCTAACAAATGGCTGCCATGGGTATAAACAGGACTTGTTGCATGTCACTGAGAATGGGGAAGAATCCCTTGCTGCATTCTGTGAAATGCTTCATCATATTTATTCGATATCGGAAGAAAACAGTTTCATCTACATTCTAGTGCATCCATTGGGCAGTGATGACTGGACCAAGCAAACACATCAAGCACCAATTCATAATGAAAATGCAAGTGGAAATCCCTATACTAACTACTATCTAGATGCTCTTGAAATGACAAGCATTGTGAAAAAAAAGACACTAAAGCATACTGAAGCTGCATCCAAAGGTCTAACTAGTGAATTAGCGGACATCACGAGTATCTCCAGCATTGACATGTTTTCTGGTTTGAATATCCCAACTGCCAAAGTGCAGAATAATGCACATCAAACTCCAGGTCATAGTGAAAATGTTAGTGAGTAAGAGGACCAATGGACAAATATTTTATGGCTTGGATCACCAAGTTAGTGATATAATTAATAGGATTTTTAGGGAGCCATTTGTGAGCAGAAGTTGCCAAGAGCTCATGAAGCTTAGCTACATAATCGAAGGAATTTCACAATCTAGTATGTTAAAATTAGTTTATATTGTCTCATCACTTTGCTCAAACTTAAGTTCTCGTTTTCACACGAGTATGGTATGGAATTTAACTTTTTGTTAAGAAAATGCCATCATGCCCTCACTATTTTGTTATAAATGTGGGACGACATGAGCTTTGTTTGGGAGTGATAGATTTTAGCTATCAGAGATTAGGATTGCTTCTCTCTTTCATTGTATTTAGAAATGGCTTTATTGAAGAAGTGGCAGGGAATCTAATCCATGTTGCAGTTTTTGATCGCATACTTGGTTCTTTGGTTGGAACGCTATCTATTATTGCCTTGGCACAATTTGAGGTCGGCGAAGCTGAAGTTGTAAAAGCAAGTAGCAATATTCCTGATGCAGGACTTGTTTGGGTAGGAAATTTAGAAATTTTTGTTACAAGCCTATTAAGAGGTAGGCTCGATCTGGAGATTAGTGCCATAAATGTTATGGCTACAAATAGAGGTCCTGAGATGAAGGAAATTAATGGTTTTGGACTGACCACATGTACAATCAAATCTGAAGATGAAAAGGAATATGGAAATGATGTTGTTGTAATGTTGTGAGGTCACATGTCCAGTTCCTCTATGAAGCAATTCATGAAGTATATCTGGAATTCCCATGGTGTGGATTCGATAGGCCTGAATTTCCTTCCTTTAGGGTCTTCACCATTCCATGTAGAGGTTTTCTTATGTCAATGCATTGCATTCCGGACAGTCTCTGTTGCAGAGGAGTAGAGATGTCAATGCATTACATTCCAGAATATAGAAGAGATCACAACCATGCTTGCTATTCGGATGCCTAGTACATTAAAAAGACTCTAATTCCTAGTGCCTATTGCCATGTTCAAATTGCCTAACAAATGCCTGCCATGGGTATAAATAGGACCTGTTGCATGTCACTATGAATGAGGCAGAATCCCCTACTGCATCCTTTGAAATGCTTCATCATATATCTTCGATATCAGAAGAAAACAATTGCATTCGCATTCCTATGCGTCTAGTAGGTTGTGATGATTGGACCAAGCAAAGTAAAAACTGCCAAAGAATCAGTGTTGCAGGTGGAGGCTATCAGTTCTATAAATTTATGGAGGGATTGTTTTCGCCTTGGGAGTTGTGGGAATGATCTAATGAAATTCGTGGTATATAGTACATGCAATTCAATTCCAAGTCTAGGCTCCATAGAATAAACTGGGACCACTGATCTATGCAAACAGGTGGTAGGAAAATGGATTTAGAGAACATCACAAGTAGCACCAACATCAACGCGATTGTATGTCTGCTAGTTAATTTTACAAATTCTTTATTTTTGTTTTCCTTTTCTGGGTCATGCTTCAAAAATTTTCCCTACAACAAAACCATATGTTTAAAAAAAATGATATCGTGGATTTATGATTAAAATAATATCTTATGATGCAAAAGAATCCTAGATTTATTGTGAAACTATTTACTTATGATGCAAGAAAGTAGTAGAAGGTGGAGAAAAGGGCCATCAGATCCTAATTAGAACCTAGAGTGGAACCTAAATTTCTAATAGGGCCTCCATAATCTTTAGTAAGAACTCGAATGCATTGGAAGGATAAGGAATGGAGCTCATGCTGCATGAAGAAATGGCGACGGCTAGGGTTCTACCCTAGCCCCCATACAGGCCAAACCCATCCGTGAGCTAGCTTCTCATGGCCGAATTAACCTCATCAAGCTTCGATTCTAGGCATTCGTCCTCGGGGATGGTCGATCAGATCCTTTCGACCTCCCCTCACAACTCTGACATTTGTATTTTGCAGCTCATTTCGTTTCAGTTGTCTTCCTCCCCTGGTGCATCTGAGTCCTCCGTGACGGCGATGGCTAACCTCCTGGAGTTGATCTGCACAAATTAACTTCAGAATTGTGAAAACCTTAGTTAAAAGAGGAGGCTATTTTCTTAGGAATTCCAGTACATAGTTCGATGTTCAAAATATTCAAGATATCCCTTTTCAAATGTCTCCATGTTCAGCATTCTATGTATATACAAATATTAATTGCTACAACATTCAACAGAGACAAACTTTCAAAACTGTATATCTAAAACCATATAGAAAGCATATAATGGGCCAAAGTATCCATGTGCACCGAGCAAAAATAGAGAATCCATGGGACCTCTTGTTCAATAGAGGTACATTCCCATCAATTCTATCCATCCATACGCATTCATATCATAAACAAATCCATTTTTATGGCCAGAAGGAAATGGCAGTGGAACACACTTACGAGCAACTTGAAACATTAAAATCCCTAACGTTAAAACCCTAAAATTTATTGGTCGAAACCCTAAAGTTCAAGAATGAAAGCCTTATAAGTCTTTGCAGAACCCAAATGGAGGTAACCACTAACTTGGTGGTGTTCTGCCTCCTCAGAGCCATTCCTCCAGCGGAGTTATGAGTGCCATGGAGCCAAACTAAAACTTTGAATAAAGATTCAAAGAAATAACCAGGTCTGGAAAAAATTGACATATCCATCAATCCTCGGAGCCTTTCCTCCAACGGAGTTACGAGCGCCATGGAGCCAATCTAAAACTACGAATAAAGATTCGAAGAAACAACCAGGTCTTAAAAAATTCAACATATCCATCAAAATCAAGTATGTGAGAGGCGAGCATGGTGTTTCTTGTAACTTCTTGCTTCATTCATGACAGAAAATGCTGCCTGCAATTCCAAAGCAATTCCAATGAAAGGTACTTTGTAAGAAACAGGTTCTTCGACAACTCTTCCTAGCCAAGATGATGAGTTGCAACTGGATGAGTTCATTAACCATGGTAATGGAAGGGTAAGATGCATGCCCAACACGTACACTTACGCCCACACCTCAAAACTCGATTATGTCACATTCGAGAAAGATGGCAAGGATTTGGCATGTTCAATCAACTGGGCATGTTCAATCAACGGCTGGAAACACTCCAATCGTCTAACGATTCATCAGACGGAGGGGAGAGATGACACGAGGGCAGGGAGGGGAATTCATTTCAGAGGGAACGCCTTACGGCATAATATTTCTCATTAGTCTCCAATTAATTAACAAAAAAAAATCCAATTTAGAAGTAGTTTCTATGTTTATAAAATTACCTCTTTGTGTGTTTAAAATATTAATGTTAACACATTCCTACAATTATGGTATTTTTTAAGAGTTTATACTTTTAGTTACTCTCTTAACTTTTACATATTTTACACTTCAACGATTAATTAATTATAATATGTAGTTTTATTTTAATGTATTCAATTTTTTTTCTAATTTAATATTTTTACATATTTTATATATTATTATTAATTTTAATTAAATTAAATATGTCAATTTTATATATTCATTTATTAATATTAGTTAAATAAAAAATTAAAATATATATTATTTATATAACCATTTTATAAACACATAATTTATAATTTATATGAATTATTATACTTTTGAGCAACCCACATACTTATTCAATTAGCATACATTATAACCATTTAACATGTATATAAACTTATTATATTTTACCATTTTATAAGCACATAATTTATAACCTATATGAATCATTATTCACATATGTTTTTGAACAACCTATATACATATTCAATTAGCATATATTATAAACATTTAAGATGTATGAGCTATTTTGTAAGTGAAGTTGTGCAAAAAAACACTATATAGTAATTTAAATATTCATTTTTAAAAAGCTAAAATGTATCCATATTGTTAGCTATTAGTTTGCTACTTGGGGAACTAAACCAATAGCATAAGTTCAAAATTTTAAAGTTATGTATTTTATAGTATACCAAATTGTCTCTCAAAATGGATGTAAAACCAAAAACCAAAATAAACCATGATTTGACAAAGATGACAATGACTACATTATCATAGAATTCTTCTTGAATGATTTGGATCACTTCATCATTCGGTTGGGCAGTCCACCAAAGTCAGTGGATGGAGCTCATTGCCACTGTTCAAGGAGAAGTCAAAGTTTGCCAATGTTTTTGTTAGAATGGAGACCTTCCTAAGTCTATCAACCTTTTCCATTAGTTTTTCCATGTAGATGGTCATTTCCTACTACGAATCTACTATGTTAATAAGAACTCTTCCCATGAGAGTTTTAATATGCTATTAAATATTAATGGTTTGCATGTAAGAGGAGGTGCATGCTCTAGTAGAGTTTCTCATGCTAAGTATCCATTGCCTATTTAGAATAAACCTTCTATCTTCTTAGACTTTTTCTTCCACATCAAATATTATTCTCTGGACCACTCCAAGGATAATTTCTTTGTCTTGGGTCATAGAATCTCAAGTTGTTGAGTGGGCTTTGGTTTAGCCAATAGAGGGGGAAGCAAGGTTAGGGGCGAGGGTGGGACTAAGTCGTGCTCTTCTACCTCCATGGTGAGAAGAGGAGAGGCAACATCTTGCCATGATCTAGGGACACCAAAGAGGGGATGAACTGAGTCTATGATCCTGGGGATGGAAGGTGAAATCAAAGATAGAGCTTAGATAGACAAGAGAGGTGAAAGAGAGATAGTAGGTACTCTAGGAGGGGTGGCAAGGAGGGTGACTAAGGGGTTAAAGAATAATAACCCAACTTAACAATCAGTAGGGCACTCTTGAAAAAGAGACATTGGAGGTAGGGGATAAAATGAAGGGAAAAAAATCTCAAATTCAAGCCATAAAAAACACACCTAGAATTAGAAGTCCCATATAGGGGATAAATATATAGAAGATGATTCATCCACAACTCTTGTAGAACACTGGTAGAAACATGTCTACAAATAAAGGTTTGTACAAAACAAACATTACAATTACAATAAACGTGAGACTCCTTCATCAATTTTGCAACAAACTAGAGGTGGTGTACCCTAGAGTGAGTATTTTCTAGCTAAAAATATTGCAATCCTACATGCAACGACAATTTTATTGCAGTATTAACATTGAGTTTCCTTCCTTCCAACACTACAATATCTGAAAAATAACATGATTGTAAAATGCGAGGAGTGCCCACAAGAAATAGTGGCATGGAGCATAATAAATTGCAACGAGAGCTTCAACCTTCCATTTGATATCTCCATCACTCCATCCTCTGTCATGATATTCTATTGCCTCCCCATTAATCACCATAATCATTTCCTGAGTGCTCCTACATTCAGAATTTAGAACAAATTATCCTTCACCGGACTCCCATGCAATGAAGGTAATCATTAAAATTCCTTCCCACGAAGTAACCAAATTACCATATAGGTGTAGTTGTATGTTAGGGCATGCATAGTGCAATTTGATGGGATGACTACCACCCATATTAAGTAGATTCCCATCATGTCAATGCAAGGGGGTCACCCCACTAGATGTGTGCCCACATTGGGGAGCTTTTTCCATTTACATAATTTCTTTGCATATGTTTCTTAGTGCGTCAAGAAGAGGATGAAGCCAATTTTTTTTCCAGCATATCTTCTTTATAGTGCAAACCTTTGTTGGCTAGTTTTTCTTCCAACTTATTTCTAGTTATTTGTATATGTAATAGTATAGGGGCTACTATTAATTTTAAGAGGACTTTGATTCTAATTAAGCCTGCCATTAGTCTCTAATTATTAGAGACCTTGGGGGAATTAGATCCATTTTGTAGTTTTTTTTTATCATTAGAACAATAGTTTTAGAATCCCCTTTAATTACAATTTTTGATAATTAAGATGTTTGGCTATTATCGGGCCTTGCTCTAGGGATGAGAGTTCTACCATATTATTAGTATCAATTCCTATATTTCCAACATAAATGTGAATAATGTGTCCATTATCATCTCTAAATATCCCTTCAAAACTAGCAAGGCCAAGATCACCCATAGAGGCCCCATCAAAGTTTAACTTTAAGAAGCTAGCAGGAGGTGGTTGCCACATTATAAATTTTAGGAGAAGTTTCCATGCTCTATTCACTATAGCACTTGTAGAAGGTCCAAAGTCCCATTCTTTAAGTGTTGAATGAATATTGGTTCTATTCCAGTTTGATTGTTTGAAAATTATGTCCAATCCATACCATATTTCTAATGCCAATCTATAATTGTTAGGTAGATGCTCAATTGTTTCTATGCTTTCCCAATAGAGGCTACATCTTGCTAAACTTTGAAAACCCTTTTTTTGCAGATTTCCCAGGTTAATTTGTTTTTTCATGAGAAGCCAAAGAATTGGGCCAAAGTTTGGAGTCCCATAGCTTTTTCCATTTACTTTTGTTGGGGTTTCCTTTTCTACCAACTACTAATCTATAAGCCTCCTTTAAGATGAAATATCCTTTAGGCCAATGCCCTTATGAGAGGATATCTTTCCCGGATTGGATTTTAATTCTTTTTTTTCCAATTATATTGTGATGGCTTCCTACGTTTATAATCTATATTCACAAGCCACTATGTGCACTTCACCCACTACCATTGTAATGCCTCCCTCCCATATTTACCCAATTTCACTGGCCTGCCAGGGTAAACATGAGATAAAGAGTTACTATGATATGACTCGACCTCCAAGCTCTAGTTATGGAAGTGGGGCTGACAAATTGAACACATAGCAGCATCCCTCAGGGCTACAAGACAATCAAGGGGCTAAAGGACCACCCTAGGTGACCAAAACCTGAGCTCGGGCTACTTTTGTCACAACTTAACCCCCAATCGGATTCATGACAAGGCCTAGGTGTAATTATAGGCCTCCAATTGCATGCACACCACTGTCTCCATGCCACTATGACCCAACTTGCTTAGTTAAAAAGGTGAGATCCCAAGATCTGAGCCACCTTTCCAGACCAAGCTCTAGACCACTGTCCAAGATTGCTTGTAACTTCTAAGAAGGATAAATGACATAATGACAAGGATAAACATATAAACTTGAGTCAAAAAATTGACTTAGATAGATGAGAATATAGTAGGAATTTCGTCAAACACATGGTAAACATTTAAGTTATAGGTCATGAATGCACATATGAGTGTCAATATTTGTTCTTTAGCTGTGAATCATCAAGAAGGCCTAATTCCCTCTCAAGTAGTTGTAGAAACATTTGTTAGCCCATGCATTCATCAAACATTCATTAAATTATCAAATCATGAACAAGAGCCATAACTAGAACATATTATATAACCATGCTTATAACCAACATATAATCATAATATTAACCATGGAAAAACAACCATCAAAGCCACATAGTAAAAATTATAAATACTCATAGAGTACAATAAAAAATAGCTCTTATTAACTTATGCGAAAGGCAACAAAGTCAAGTACTTCCACATACCACATGACCATAGATTAAGTTGAACCAAATATTTCTTTCAGCCAATCACCCTTGTGTCATATTGCAAGCATGTATGTGGGATATCATGGGACAAACTGAGACATAAACAACCAAGGGAATCTAGAGGTTAAATCACTTCCACCCTCAAACTACCGTGATCTTGCCAAAACTAGTCAAGAGATCACAAAACCAAAACAATATTGGATACCTCAGAATTCCTTCACCACACTTTGAGACATTTGTCTGTCTCCAACCACCTATCAAGGGCTTCCTAGAGAAAACCATATCCACCCCAACCCATGACCTTGGTCTTATTTTATTTACATGGAAACTTAACCCCGGGCTGTTACAACATCCATTGTTGTTGAGATTGAGGTTGCGCCCAAAATTGTTGGACCACTACTCCATATTGCGATATCAAACAAGGTTTCCACTCATTCAACTCTCCATTTTCCAATTTCGGTCATTTCTACTAAGAATCCTCCCAAAAGAGGGCTAAATTTCCATCCATGATTTCCCAAAAAATTGTGAGATTGAATCAAGTATTTATTCTTCTAGGCTGAATTCCAAAGATGAGATCCCTCAATTCCAGCCCCCATCAAAATTAGAAGACTATCAAATATTCCCGGCATGTATTTTTCTTTCCATACTTTTCTCCCTAAAGCTTTTTGGCTTTTAAGCCTCAACCACCAAGTTTTGGCTCCTAGTGATTGATTGAGGATTTTAGGGTCTTTCAAGGAAACCCTTATCCTGATTGTAGATTATCAAAGCCTTCTTACATGATTTCTCAAGCCAACCTCTCTATCTATGTTTACATAGATGGACATCAAGTTAGTTACCAAAATTAATTATTAAAGAAAAACTCGGAAAATCGGATGGTGCATACATGGAATATACAACTTCCATGGTTGTAGTAGCTGAGATAATATGATTAAGGAAATATTTTAGCATGGATCTATAAGCTAGTCCTTTCTTGTCATCCCATGTTGTTGTATGACATAAATTAGTTTGTACATAATGATAATGGACATAGCAATCTTGAGGAGAGGAAAGTAAAATTATATTATGAAAATACTCAATTTTTTTCTCCTATCTTAGCTTTAAAAGATAGCAACTTTGAATATATGTCTCATCATTAAATGTTAGTTGGTGCATACAAGGATATCCTTTGAGTTCTTTTAAAAGTATGATAAACAAGCGTTGAACAAAGCATTTAAATTATACAAATATCCTAGATGAGGCCTCGAAATTGAAATATAAGTGTAGAGGTTTTTCATATAGGACTTCATTGTGGTATCTATTAAGGAAAATCTAATCATGCCTTCCTCAATTGAATGCCTGAAAAACTAAGCCTAAAACTACAAGAAGCAACACTTATTTTATAAGATAAATTGAATTTAATATTTAAAAAGAATGAAATCTCTTTTTCCAATATTTTCCCTAGTTCTCTAAAATCACCAATTGTTTTATCTTCATTGGTCCTTGACATAAGAAACTTCACACTTGGATCAATGAAGTGCCACTAGTTCTAGACTAACCATAAATTTAGATTATGACCTTGTCCAAGGAGTTTCATAACATTAAATTCATTATATATTCTTCATGGAAGGCAGTATGAATGAATTTCAAATTTCAAATAAG
>APFE031081477.1:0-26310 GCA_000404065.3 Pinus taeda | reverse complement strand
TAGTGTTTCCATTGATGGCCAGTTAGTGGAGCATAGTTCCGTTTTCAATAATTTTACTTCCTCAATAATGATGAATAAATCTGGTATCTTATATGGAATTAAGAAAAACAGAGAGGCACTTCACACTTGGAATCGAAATTCAGTTAACCAAAACACACTGATCAAGAATCGATTTATTTACTGACTAACTATGGAGTTAAAGACACAACGAAATATAATTTTTTTAGATTTAGTGAAGAATGGACACTCGAATTTTGCTTGCTTATGGGAACCATTTTGTGTGAATGCCTTTAGGATATCACTTTCTTCTTCTGTCGTGGTGGATGCTGCAATTAAAACCATCACACCCTATTGTTTAATCCAAGTGATCCCATTAATGTAGTCGAGGGTCTAATACTTTGAGACCTGCGAACGAGTAGTGAGTTTTTTTTGGACCACACAACTCGTTATTTTCACACTGCTCCAGGTCAGCTACATTGGAACTTGGCATAAGTCACAATATTTTGTTTGTAAAATTCATTATCCCAATTTCCCCATCCTACTAGGTATATAATGTTATCCATGTAAGTGTCATCAAACACTACTATGGAGTAATCTCCCGAGGGCTTGACCATATAATTTTCTCCTTTGCCCGTTATCTTGCAATTTAAAAAGATGAAGCCCGTGTATTTATATGGAGAGCCTCTAATCTAAGTCTTAAATGTGCCCAAAACGTTTCTCCTAGTGTGGAGAGTTTTTCAACTGACTTCAAATTTGTCACGACCCACGATTTTAGAATATTTTTTTTCAATACGTGGTCCATGCATACATAATCCTCAAAAATTTTCAACCGAAACAAAAAAAATAATCACCAAACTTTCTCAAGCGAAACCCCAAAAAATTGATCCTAGAATGAAAAAAATGCTTATCTATGTTGTCTGCAGAGCATAACAGGGTCTTTCGAGACCAAGCTTTCTCAGTTATTTTTGGAGTGGTCTACTGCTTAAACCATTGTGAAACTTGGTTTTGGCACTCCTAAACCACTACAGAACTAAATCTTTGGCACTCTCATCTATAGAGCAAGGTAATTCATTCAATACCAAGTTGGTTTATTTAATGTTGTGTAATCTCTATCAATACAGTGGGAATAATCATAATCTTTTCTTTCCAACTTATCTTGTGCTACTCATCGTTATCGCTGGGGTATGATAACATTTTATGCATAGTTATCTCATCCTATCCTCTTGCCCCAGTGGATAGGTTTTTCTAGGAAACCTAGGAAACAACACTCACTGAATACAAAAATCATTTCAGATCCATCCATCTTAACATGTTGATATATGTAGAATATTGTAAACAACAACAACAATTGTGGTTTCGTTGTGCTTCACAATGGGGCTTTTGCGTTATGTTTTTCTGAGTCCATCTCACTTCATGTTTTTTTGTTTTTATTATTAGAAACTAGCAGCTAATGATTATCAATGGATAGCCTTCAGCCAAATCTTCAGTAAACAGAGGGAGGCTTAGTCGAAAACAAATATAAATCTTATGGTGATTCCACCACGTCCCAGCAAAATGCTACTTCAACAGTGACCATCGTATCAATCACATGCCTTTACTTTGTGTCTTTAACGGTACTTTTGCTTGAATTTTTTTAAAATCATTCCTCAAATTTACAAGTACGATTTTCTCTTTCCCTAGACCAATAGCATATTGGTGAAACTTCTGGTTAATACGGAGCAAGATTCCTGGGTGACACTCCCTTAACTATTAGTGGTACGAAAACCTCTTCCTTACTTAAACTTGTATGGCCGAGTTAGAGAGGAATTGATTCCCCTCTGGGGTAATAGTATGTTAATTTATGCATTGGAAAATTTGATGCCATAGATAGAAATTCATAACTATGCACACCATTTCTATGGTTGTGCCAATTTTGGAGGTTTCAAACTAGGTGATATAGTCGAAATTTCCGTAACTATCAATCTCTGCAATCCATGCAAAAAGGATACTATCATCTGATGATTTGGATTGGGTAAGAATGGTCCAAGCCATTGCCATCTACATCAGAGCAGTGGCATTGTTCGATGTTATACTCAAAGTAACCCCTTCTTACCTTGAACTGCATGTTGAGTGTAGTCGAACATTTGATGAACAACTCAATTACGAGTTAATAATAGTCAACAATGCATTAAGGCCAAGTGTGAAGTGACACCCACAAGGAAGGGTTTCATCCACCAATTAGGTAGAGCAGCCCATCTGTCCATCGACATGGCATTTGACCATTTGCAATTTGCATCTCTAAAAAAAATTGCATTCATAATAGCATACTTAGATGACCTCCGATCTATTAAGTGTTAACCAATGTGCAATCCAGGGTTATTCAGAACACTATCCAATATCCCTGCTCCTACCCAATAGTTTGTTATTGCACGATGCTCTAGTCAACAATTTTGTTTCTCACACATATACAATAATTAGGAACTGAAATAAATAATATTTCTGGATAGAAAATTCCAATGTCAACATAAATACTTCTTCTTCATTCTTCATGATTCATGCAACAAGAATTGTGCATATATGCTCCATATTCCTTTAACTAAAAAATTGTTAATATTTAGATTCAATCTTTAAGAATCATTACAGATTTGACACTTATACCTTGACTCTCTATTACACTTTTAGTAGTGAGGCCAAATGAGGGCTCAAGAATTTAGCCTCCAAGATCCATAAATTTAAAATTTTCGATTCATTCACAGTTAAAGCCTTACCCCTCCTTGCAGATCTTGTCTTCTAAAATTACCTCATGCATATTACTATTAGGCCATGGTACAATTTTCTCATTAATTTTTTTATTGGTTCTCTTGTATGGAACCTTAGATTCATTAACATCTTAGATGCACTTGATCGACCATTGAACGCATGATGGTAGGCATCCTATCAACATATCTAGGTAAATATTCACCAACATTAATGGACATTAATTTCATGATCATGGTAGTGTTATTGACTAGTCTTTCTGAAGTGTCCCTCAGAAATGCCCTAGAAATTTAGTATCTCGATCTGATACAATGCTCGCAGGTAAACCATGCAATATTACAATCTCAGAAAAGAATAAATTGGCTATGTGTGTGGCATCATTAGTCTTCTTACAAGCAATAAAATGGGCCATTTTTGAAAATCTGTCTACAACAACATAAATAGAATAATTTCCTCTCTGAGTTTTTGGTAAACCCATAACAAAGTCCATACTCACTGCATCCCATGGTCGATGTGGTATGCGCAATGGCTGATATAGACCAATATTCTGACTCCTTCCTTTGGCATACTGACATACCCTATATTTCTCAACAAACTTTTTAACATTAGTTTGCATTTTGGGCCAAAAATAAAAAGCATTCACGTGAGCGAAGGTTTTACCTTGTCCAAAATCACCAGACAATCCTCCACTATGCTTTTCCATAATTATGTTCTCCCACATGGAACATTTGGGAACACATAATTCGTTGCTTTTAAATAACAGGCCTCCTTGGATAAGGTAGTCCATCCACTCACTTCTGTTATGGTTCACCGGATTTTGAACTGTTGTGTAGATATCTTGAAAATCCTCATCATCCTTGTACATTTCTATCATTTCATCAAAACCTACCACACCCACTTTAAATTCTTGCAAAAGAAAACTTACCCTGCTCAATGCATCTACCACTTTATTTGACTTACTACTTTTATGATTTATTACAAAAGTGAAACTTGGCAGAAATTCCACCCATTTAGCGTGCTTCTGATTTAACTTTGGCTGATTATTAAGAAACTGCAAAGCGTGGTTGTCTAAATATAAGATGAACTCCTTTGGCAACAAGTAATGCCTCCACTTTTTCAATGCCTACACAATAGCGTAAAATTCTTTATCATAGGAACAATATTTCCTTTTCACATCATTTAATTTTTCACTGAAATACACTATCGGTCTTTGGTCTTGACTCAGCACTGCACCAACTGCTTCTCCACTTGCATCAGTTTCCACTTGAAAGACTTTATCAAAATTTGGCAATGCTAGAACATGATTTTCTGTTATCTTCTTTTTTAGCAAATTAAAATTCCTGTCAGCTACTTCTGTCCATCGAAATGGCTGATTGACCTCCCTGATTGTCTCAAGCATTGGTGCACGAGTAAACCCCTTTATAAATTTTTGGTAGAAACTAGCAAGTCCATGGAAACTTCTGACCTCGAATACACTCCTCGGAGTAGGCCAATTTCTAATTGCTCGTACCTTTTACGGATCCATTTTTAAACCTTCTTTGGAAATCACAAATCCCAAGTATACTAGTTCTTCTTTCATGGAACTACATTTCTTCAAATTGATTAGTAGTTTTTCCTTCTGCAGAGTTTTCAGGACTAACTTCAGATATTCCAAATGCTCCTCTTTACTTTTGCTAAAAACCAGAATATCATCAAGGTAAACAACAACAAATTTACCTGTATATTCTTTCAAGACTTCGTTCTTTAATCTCATGAACAAGCTGGGCACATTAGTGAGCCCAAAAGGCATCACTAACCACTCATACAGTCCATTATTTGTTTTGAACGTTGTCTTCCATTCATCGCCTTCCCGAATTCTCATCTGATGATACCCGCTTTTTAAATCTATCTTTGTAAAATACCTGGATCCACTTAAACAATCCATTAAATAATCCATTCGCGCAAAGGAAATCTATACCTGACTGTTATCTTGTTGATAGCTCTGGAATCGGTGCACATGCGCCATTCTCCTTCCTTTTTCGGACTAAGCACCATTTGCACACCACAGGGACTCAGAATTTCTCGAATCAACCCCTCGTCCATCAGCTCCTAAACTTGTCTTGCAAATTCTGCATTTTCCCGAGGAGTTAATCTATATGCAGCTTTATTAGGTAGACTTGCTCCTGGTATTATGTCGATATGGTGACTTATACTTCTAATCAGTGGTAATTCGTTTGGCAATTCATCCACGATGATATCCATGAAATTATTTAACACAAATTGAATTTCTTCAGGCAAATCATTTAAATTTGTGGAGGTTAAAATTACCTTTGGCCTCCCCACGATAGCAAAATACACCTCCTCGCTTTTATCAACCTCCTGTAGCAGTTCTTTGCCACTCATCAACATAATACTATTTTCAGGCAACTCTTTATCAGTATCATTCTTCACTGGCAACAATGTATGTTTAATTCCACCATTCTCTATGGTGTATGTATTTCTTCTTCCATCATGAATCACCTTCCGGTCAGATTTCCATGGTCTCCCCAATAACACGTGACATACATCCATGGGCATTGTGTCACATAAAATCACATCTTTGTATGTGCCAATCTGCATTTCCACATTACACTGTTCTGTCACGATGACTTGATGACCCTTCTGAAGCCAGGATACTTTGTAAGGTTCAGGATGTGCTTTCCTTGTTAATCTGAGCTTTTCCACCATCTCTGTAGACAGAAGATTGTGAGTACTCCCGCTATCAATTATAACCTTACAGCACTTACCCTTTCATTTGCATGTCGTACTAAACAAATTCTTCCTTTGCGCTGTTTCCCCAATCTCTTTTTCTGATCTAAGCAAAGTTCTTCTGAGTAGTAATGATTCACCTTCTTCGGGTGGTTCCTCTTTCACCACAAGTCGAGGTGGTTCTGGCTCTACCTCAGCTATGTTTGCACCCCTCTGTCTTGTTGATTTGTTATGAGGATAGTCCCGTGACATATGTCGCCATTCTCCACAGGTATAACACCTAACATCTCTGCCTCGCCCTCTTCCTCTGGGCGCGAATCTCCCTCTACTAGATTCACCCATCTGTGGTGATCTGCTGCTTGAACTTCCTGTTTCAACTTGATGCTGTGTTCCTCTAGATCTGCCAGCTCCTCTACCTCTCGTTGAGTTATTTCCTCTGTTTCTTTGACTCTATTTTCTTAATATTTTCTCCTCTACTTTCAGGGTTGCTTGATAGGCATCCTCAACAGTTTTCAAACTTAACAGGCTAATTTCATCTTGTATTTCATACCTTAGCCCATTAACATATATAGCTACTTTCTCCAAATCATCTTCTACATGCCTTGTTCTGATACTTAACCTATAGAATTCTTGTGTATACTCCTTAACATACATTCCTTTCTGCTTCAGATTTTGCATCTGCTTAAAAAGATTCAAATGATAGTCTTTAGGCAAAAACTTGGCTTCAAGTTTGCTTACGGTTTTATCCCACTGCTTGATCTTAGATTTCCCTTTTCTTGTTCTTGATGTTTGTAACTCGTCCCACCAGATGGCTGCATGGCCCTTTAGTCTAGTGATTGCAAACTTCACCCTCTTATTCTCCTCAATCTCTTCATAATCGAAGTACTGATCTATGGATCTGATCCAATCCATGAGCTCCTCATCATTCAGACTCCCTTCATACATAAGAATCTCCATTTTCGGTTTGCTTCGAGCCTTTGCGAGGATCTTGATGATTTTGACATTGTCATTCTCTTCTTCGGCTTCCACATCTGCATCAGATTCCTCTGAAGAACTCTCAGCTCCCTCATCAGGCGTTCTTCTTTGGGCTGTCTCCATTAGTTCACACAATCTCCGCACTTCTTCTATCAAAACTGCATTAGGTTCTTGTCTCCCGCTACCAATTCCCCTTCCGGGTGGCAAAACTTTCATTTTAAAAACAACGGAATCAAATTTCCTGAGTATTCGAGGAGAGCGTAGCCAATATAATACTTTAAAAAAAATGGAAACAACGTTAAAACCGAGTTGAGACGCACATATATTTCATTCAAGTCATAATAAAAATAAGTGTCCCCAGCCAATTACATTAGTGTTAAAACACTTTTATAACAGGTTGATCTATATATAAACACCGGAACTCTCTCATGTTTTATCTGCACAACTCTATTATAGATCGGTGGTTTTAAATCGCTCTTGGCAAACTCTTCAAATTTCGATTTCTTACCATAACTCAGATGTAATTTCTATTTGGGATCACCACTTTCTGGAATGATATGTCACTCAAATTTCGCATAGTTCACATCGTCGATGCCACAATTCTGGAACCGATTCCATTCTGGAACCGATTCCATTCCAAAACTGATTATAATCTTCGCCTCGTGTTTTATTGCAATATGATGGAATATGCAATTTCTCCCGATGCGACACAGCAAACACCGTTTATTTTCCTTTGATCAAGATTCTGACGCAATTTCAATTTCCACGTTGATGATCTTCCTATCACTCTGTGCTATCACTCTGTTCCAATACTAATTCACTCACTCACAATTTCTATGTTAATGACTTTTCCAAACACACAAAATGTGACAGTGCTAAATAAAACACAAAATTCATATAATTTTCAATAGAACACAAATCGAAATCCACTTCACTCAAATTCTCTGATCAACCAGATTCAAATTTACAGAATCTGTCCCTCGATTTTACACAAACCACACTTGTATTTATAAAAAAAATGAAAAAGACTTTTGCTATTACAAAAATGAAAGTCTTTCTCGCCCATCCCTTAAGACCGATATTTGTTCGATTTTTAACATAACTACCCCCACTAATGTGAGCTTTTCGCTACACAAAAACCTCACCTAACTCTTCTCCTCTATCACATTAATTTTCTAGTAATAGCTTAATAGAAATCTTCTATTTATTAATAAAGATCTTAACAGAATCTCCTATCTCTAACTCTCGCTTACACCTGTTCGAACAGATTTTATCAATAAATCTAAATAAAAATGTCTCCTTATTACAATAATAACAAACTATTTGAAAATCAAACCTCACAATAACTAAAATTGACCAACAGTAAATGAATTGTCAAGCCACAACATGTGAACAGATTTTCACATTGCTGGCTTATTCCGATGCCCCTCCATCAATTTTATCCTTATAATAACCCTGGTTTCTCACCAAATATGAGTACCAATATCATGTTGATCTATTTGATGAGAATATATTTACCATATGAGGAAGGTTTGACAAAATGTATTAATAGAGGTGCTAGCGAAACATCAAGAGTGCAATAATGCTGGAACATATAGATTGTGGTCAGTCTATGTGATATTAGTGATAAATATTGACATCATTTACCTTAAATAAGTTTTCCCATAGACCCCAAAGTTTCTCTAAATGGGTATTGATGCAAGATGTGAATAGTCTCTTCCAATCAGGGGGTTCAATTCTTTTTCTCCATGGAGTTAGGCCCTATTGAAAAGGTTGACGATTTACCTAAATTGTCATCCATGGATCATGGGAAGTATTTGGTGAATTTCTGGCAAAGTGTTTTTGGGAAAAATTACTTATAATGTTTTGGAAAGCCTACTATATCTCTTACCTAGCAACAATTAACAGTCCAGTACATTAAATTATGAATCATTGAAACTATTATATAAAGGTAGACCTTATGATGCCGGTGTATATACTCTATCAATAGGAAGAAGTTAGAAAGGGAAACGGAAATTGAATTGATTAATCTTGCTGAGATAAAAAAAATGAATTGGTTTTAGTGCATTATGTCTATTGGGAAATGAGGTTTTGATTACGGCACGTGGAGGCACTCACATTCTAACCCACTTCCCAAAAAAAACATTGTGATATTATTAATCACATAAAAAATTGTCTGTCATTTTATGAGAAAACAAGACGTACTATAATATCATCTCACACTGCTCCTGTGGCTCCTTGTTTAGATTAATGGGAATTTTTGACTACATGTGGCTAATCTTCACTTGTGGCAATGTGTTGGCCCTCTATGTGGTTAGGTGAGGCCCTTAATGGACCTATCAGCTATAGTGGATTATCAACCGCCTACACCCCTGGTGAATGAAGTAGAACTCGTGCATGCTAACTTCTCTCTCTAAAACCAGCTCCTCCATAATACTGAAATGCTGAGATAAAATCTAATTTTTGCATAATGCATGTTGATTATGGGGATGTATAAAAAAGAAAAAAAATAAAAAAAAATCTCCATAGAATAAATAAAACCAAAAATCTGACCATCAGGTTTTTTCGAGTTAACATCATGGAGCTGTTGCGCGTTCAAAATAAGGTTTGAAGTCATGAATGTAAAATATTACTTGTTCAATTTTTGACATAATATTTTTATGTTGTAATTCGAACGTGGAATTTCTATGGAGAATTAGAAATGAATAAAAGCACTGAGAAGTGTGAAAAAAATACAGAGGTGTAGAATATTATCGGTTCATAAAAACAATACGAAACAGAGGTGTAGAATAATATCGGTTCATAAAAACAATACGAAACATGAGATGTAATCTTGGGAATTTAAAAATTAGAAGAGATAACGATGATATTATGCATTTATTTGATAGTTGTATCATAATCCAAACAACTCAGTAACCTATGCATGGTCCAATAGGATAGAGTTATGGACAACCATAGAAATGGCATTAATTCAAAACATTAAAAAATAATTGCAATCACCCTAAGATTGCTATTTCTTTTTGGGTAGGTCACCTCTCTGTCTGCCGAATTGTTAATTGTCCTTAGCACTTGCCTGCATTTAATTGATGACAGCCACCCACTAGCTCCCCAAAAGGTGAAAATTCCAGATGCTCATATGGATAAGGGATAAGTTTGTTGTTTCTTTGTAATGTTGTCTTTCATGCTCTTTTATCACAGAGTTGGATTCTAATAATGATCAATACTCTGATTTAAGAAATGTTTTAAAAGCATAAGGATAAGGTTATCCGAAGCAAAGGAGAAAAGCGAAATATAATGCATATCCCATTCTTTTAGTGCTCTATCTATCAATGAATGTGGATGTCATATGTTGTTTGAAACATATATATGGACAAATCTTGTCTTAACAGAGTGCAAAAGTTCACACTAATCTTGCCATTTATTTGAGTCCAAAGAAGACCCTAGTATTATCTTATATGTGGGTCCTCGATTGGTGGGTTTAGCAGTAATGGAACTATGTCGGGTTATAAATAATAGTGAGCATTGTCTTAAATAATTATGACTCTGTAATTTATGATAAAGTGTAGTTACCATCGATACATAGATTTAGAGTTTATGATATTTCATGCAATACTTTAAGCTTCCATGAATCAAAATAGTATATATATATTTGTGTTGATTATGACGATGGCGGACCATCGATATGAGAATAGAAGTAGCCAGGCGGCTGCAGCTGCAGAGAAAAATGACGGGACGGTGAAGGATTCCTCCCTCAAAGTTCGTGTTTGTGAGTTTGGATTTTCACCTAAAATGAGTCTGTCTATTCATTTTTAGGGGTCTCAAATTGTTCGAAGCATCCGTTTATGTGTAGCGTTGTTTGGTATTGTTCTTGGTTTTTAAACACTGTCCAATCTTAGGTGGCCATTGGGTGACTCTATTTATATGCATTTGTAACACTTTCGTAAGGTTGTTTTAGAATTCAGCTGTCCTAGATGACCAGATTTCACAGTCAACAAACTGTCTGTTTTGGTGTTTGCAATGGATTGGTAAGTAGTTTTACTCTGGGTCTTTACAAAGTTAAAAAAATATTTTTGATCTAGAGTATTTTCTAGAAAATCAATGACAATACTAGCTTCTGAAAGTGAATATAGCCATGAAACGATTATTCGTCTAATAAATTGATTTTCCCTAGTTTCTAGAATCGTGAACGATTTTAGGGATTAGATTGGATGAGGATTTGATCCTTATTTTTTGTTTTTTTATAAATGTAGCCTACAACCATGTAAAACAATGGCCATTAGATGAAGAGCAGGCATGTTAGGCCGTAGAGGCCAAGAGATGTAATTGCGTATTTCTTTGATGAATTATCCGTGTGTTCTGCTTTATTTATTTTTGTGTATTCAACAAGTGTATTCGTCCTTTATTCTTGTCTGTGCAACCCTGTTGATTAATAAATATATACAAATTGTGTTAACGAGTGAGGAGATCTGTTTTCGGTCGATCATCGTAGAGATCGACGTTGTTTATAACGACTGTGTGATCTAGAATAAGACGTTGTGTATAACTAGTGGGAATGCAACATATTGATGTTGCATGTATTTGTGTGAGCCAACCAGAGCGAATGTGCAGAGGAAGAGATGGAACAATCCATGTCAATGTTAAAAGTTAACTGATCTCAAGCGCTTGGTTAAATAATTTATTTTTATTTTCGGTTATCATGTACACATTAGACTTATAACGACTTACCATGGATTATAAATTCCACTTTATAAGAAAGGGATGATGCTTAACATGATATTATACCAATTTTAATAAGTTTTTGTTATATATGATAAAATCAAATATTCCTGGTTATTTTTGTGATTTTTGTAAAAATAAATAAATGAGAAAATGTTCAAAAAGAATGGAAGGACATATGCTGTGTCAACAAATTAAATAAGGTATTGTCAACAATGAAGAATGTGTTTTTAAAAATGTTTGCTTGTGGGTAGGGGAAAATTATGCATAAGGCATGATGAATGAATATTGGAAAATTAGAAATTTTTTAGATACATGCAACATAGATTTGAAAACTCTTTTGGAAAAAACTTGGGAATTCTGTGTGGAAAAAAGTAGCTTGCATGGGTTAGTAACTGCTCATTTTGAGTTCTGTAGAAGTGTTAAATTCATATGGATAATTATTTCTCACAAATTTTCTACCTATAAAATTTGATTATTTTGTTGGTTTAATTTTTTATGAAGTTCTAGTTATAGTTATGAAATTTGGGCAGTAGTATTATGTATAATGAATGATTTCATTGTTATGCCTCTCACTCTCATTACTTAAAGGGTAGCTTCATAGTAGGTAGTTGTGGCTTGGTGCTATGGAGCCATCTTACTTATTATGAAAACTTCATAGGACCATTAGCCTGAAGTTTACATGGGATGTACATATATGGGTGTATGAGACATCTAATAAATCTAAATGTAATCATCATTATGAAACATATGAAACCTATGGTTAACTCGAAAATCATTCATGCATAAGACCATGGTACATGGGAAATTAGTATGGTATAATCTACATTTCGAGTTATCTATGCTATATATTGATACTGGTTAGTTCATCCTACATGTTGCTTAAAAGAAGGGACCTCGAAGAAATTTGTAGGGTGCATACCATGATGCATGACTTTCTCCAAGTTGGGAGCTTGTTCTCATGTAAATTTTCATTGTACTTACATGCTTGTGATAACCACAAAGAAATCTTAATATTTAAGAAGCCTTGGAGCTAGTATGCTAGTTGCCTCCTGAATGGACAAGAATATAATATTATATCAACCATTAAAGGTTCGATAATATGGCAATTAAAAAGCAATGTGAACGTAAGGCACTCTTCAATTCCTCATTAGGAAATTCTCTTACTTATTAAATTTTCATTAAGTATATGGGTATGCTTAGGTGCATGTTTGTGTTATTAATATTCACAATAATGGTTAGGACTACATGAACATACATTATAATATTATTGAAGTCACCTGAAATACTCTTGTTCTTGTGGAGAATTGAAGCGAGGAATGAGGTAAATTATTCTAAGAGGTGGATAGCATGGACGAATTCACAACTATAATGCAAGAAAATTGATACCTCTACAAGTGTTATAAAGGTAATTAACTAAAAAAATAATTGATGTATACTACACTTACACCTTGTCATTGATAACTTTACATGTTGTTACCATAGTGTGGAGGAACAAGCTTAATATTCATGAGTTATACCATGCAAGCACATGTGTGTGCAGTATTAGAGACTTGTAAGAATAATGCATTTATCGAATGGTTAATGGTGGGATGGTCTTGATATTATGCATCTGTATAAGAAAGAGTCTTGAGTCTAGATCAAGCTATCTATGCATATGTTGTTATGTACCAATAGTAAATAGGCGAAGTGTGGATGACTATGTGAAAACTCAGATTGGACTACAAAAATAATTTGCAAATGGTATAATTGCGATAAACATATTATACCAAAGTAAAGGATGGTGAAAGCATGTTATAGTATAAGGACTATATAATTGTACAAATTGTTGTCAAATTAATGATGGATTAATGCATCTCCTTACAATGTGACCCATTCTTTGGGTGGAAGAAGTATGGTCAACAGGAAAATTTAACTTAAACCGATTTGTAGAACATATGCATCTTTTGAAAGATATGCATAATAGAGTATCCTTGAGTGCAAACCATGAAGTAGCACAAATGTTATGAACCCTTGAGTCAATTAAATCATATTTAACGATATATTTAAAATAGATTGATATCATTATTTGCACCATGAAATTTTGAGAGGACCTCTTATCAGATTACATTGATAAGGTGTTCGGACAACATAAGGAAATATGTGTGATTAAAACAAGAATTCATAAACAAATAACTCAGCTTTTGGTAAAGGGTGACTTAATGTTAAGAATGAGATAACATGTAAATACCCTAAGATCGTAAACACCTACAACTACAAGGAGTTTAGGATTGTAAGTAGTAAAAAATTTCATGTATGACTACACAGAATTATGCATGGTCAAGAGGCCGTTGAAGCATAAATAGGGTGATGGTAAAACATATTAGGTGAATTAATTATCTCATGAATATTAAACTTAAACAACTATGAGTTAATAATTTTATTTAGAACATTAAGCAAAAGGTATGCATGAATCCAATAAAATGCGATTGAAATTGTAACTACATGACATCTCGAATTGACTTACACATAACATAAAAACTTTCTTAATTACATAGATGAACCATGAAAAATGAATTTTGGTACGATACTAACATAGTGGAAAATATGTGGATAAAGTTTATGTCATGCAGTTGATACCATGAGGATGGTATTATAAGTTGTACCACAAGTGGACTATGTACAACAGTAATACGGGACCATATGACTACATATGCTACAAGGTTGAAAAATGAAATATGTATTGGTGTGTATAACATACATTGTGTGCAAGTATGTAGTAGTCATTGAATGAATGTCTAGCTAGGTAAACAAATTTAGACGTTAACCAAAGCTATTCCAAACAGATTATTGATATTTGATAACTTAGCTACATAACTACAGTTGCCATTACAAAAAATTAGTATAACATGAAAAAATGTAAATGTGTAATTTATGGATAATTTACAATAACAACACCGTGGAATTTTCCTCTACACTTAGCTTTAGCCACAAGGCAAATGAGTCCATCCACTACTAGTAAAAAATTTAAATGGGACCCATTTATTAGAAAAACAAAGGATGTATATTAAATACACCCCATCACCAAATTCACGAAGTCAATCCCAAAGTCCAAATGAATCAAGATAATTTTGATGGATATCCATGTAACATGATCATAGGCCTTAGAGAAATTTTTTTTGATGACAACTCCATTTAATATGAGGGATTTTATACTATGAGGCCCTTCTTGATCCACTCCTATAACCCCTATAGCCTCATAGATCTATCTGCCTTTAAGTAAACCAAATTGTTCATTTGAAATAGAGTTTGAAAAAACCAAACTATCTTGAGGTTCACTTCAAAGCCTTGGGAATTCAAAAATCCATTGTTTAGGTTATATGACGATGTAACATACCCCCTAAGCCTAATGTTTGAATTACCTACTAGGTTCCCATTTCTTAAATTTTGCTTGAGTTAAAGTTAAGATTTAATCAATCGTCACAAGTAATACATACAAATACTTATGATACCCAATACCCATATTCTTCAAATTATGACAAAATCAAAGAGAGGAGCCATACCCCTTGAGTACCATACTACAACTCCTCCGAGGCTTTACTCGATTCACGATTTGGACTCTTAGGTTCAATAAATAGAACCTTAATAAAAGCGTCCAATTCAACCATTATACACGTATTATAACTCGAACGAATGATCATCCAAGGTCAACATTATGCTTAAAGAAATACCTCCTTTTTTACCTCAATATCAGCATAAATGAAACTTCAACATAATTATTTTAAAGCTAGTATTCCCCATAATGCAATCACAATCATACTGCCACAGTCGCATGTAATGTTAGCATGTTTATCTTAGGGATTCATAATTCATAACATATATAACCTGCACCATATCTTATACAGTTGAGAATTAACCATAGTTACCCAATTTATATAGTTGACTCAAGCACGATTATTCACTATCTCAAACAAAAGACAAGATAACACCAATATTGCGTAAGATCCACATATTATGTTTCTTTAATAACCTTAAGTGGAATTGAAATTGTATGCAGTTTCTATCACATATGCTCATATATAATAAAATAATGCCCATAGCTAACATAAGAAAATCTACTTATTCATAGCAATCATATGTACATTATTCAATCAATTGATATGTAAAAACAACCTAATCAATTTCTCTTATATGCTTCAGAATTTACAATATAGAGTAAGAGTAAACATTTAAACATCCCATGCGACCAGATTATTTAAAATGATACCACTTGGGAAAAACCGAGCACCTCCAGCTAATCTAGAACTCTCTTCCACCAGTTCAGCCTCGAGTCGAGAACTCTTGCCATGTATAAACTCCCTCCTGTTGATCTCTGCAATGGGTATTTAATACCCTCTTTCATGATATGGTTTCCATTAGAGGTGTCCTGCTTTTCTGGATCTTTCTTATCCATTTGCCTAGGATTTTCCCATCAAATCTCACCTTTTTCTCCCGTGAGGCTTTTCTTCATAAAAACTTGCCTTTAACTCCTACAATGCTTTTATGTTTTTTATTAACATGGCCTCTTTCTCCAGCTAAGTATCTTAATGGATATTTATCTCCAAATCCATTAAGCTCTTGTAGATTTGGATCTAGAAGTATTATCATGAAAGAATTATCCATTCCCATTAACCAATGGGGTTTGGCAAGAATCTCATTTCTCGATCTCTCACTTTTCCAAGTGATTAATTATTTTATTTATTTCATAATAAAGTATTTACTTTTCTTGTTACACATTAGTCCTAGTTTTTCTTAGCTTAGGTTAGAAAAGTTTTACATACAAGGAATGAATGTTACATACTACCCCCCTTAAATTTACAGTGTCCTCACGGTATTACTACATTTTACAATATTATTTCCTAATTCACTCATAGTTGTATCTAAATTTACAGGCTCCCATGGTTTTTCCATCTAATGGAGACCTTTCAATATCTATCTATCTATCTATCTATCTATCTATCTATCTATCTATCTATATATATATATATATATATATATATGCACATGTTTGTTTCAATCAATTTGTGAGAGATTTTAGATGCAAAAACTCAATGTTGTTTACCGTAGTTAATATCATAACTCGATATATAGTACTACTATTTGAGTAGTGACGGGTTATGTTGCTTTCCATTTAAATATGCTTCCTCATGTTCATTATATTGGAAGAAATGCATGTTGTTCCTGTGTGTTCTTCTAATGCTTTTGTGTTCTCGCCAAACACTAGGTTCATGAAGTTCCCGTACATTAATCACAACAAGCCAAACTAGCACATTTGACTAATCAACATGTATAAAATATCATATCAGGTTAGCTCAACATAACCATAAAAATCATATGTACACCTTAATTATAGATCACGTGTAATCCACAAAGATCATACTCATATCACATGTCTACAAAAATGGAATAAAACATTGATACTTATCCTTGAATCACTTATTAGCTTCTTTCTTTTGTACGCACTTTGGATTGGTTGCCTCACCTAGCAATCCCCAATGCTTGCTCTTCAATCATGTATACCTACACATAGTGTGTACTGCACACATACAAGAATATATGCCATGTATCATCATGCACTATATGCATCCATATCGGTATCAGAGGTATTTCTTGTACACAGTACTACCTGTACCACTTGTACAACATACCGATTTCCATAGCCTCACCAACACGACATATACTTCGTCCACGTAGATTAGTTTTGTGCCCAAAAGAATTCCTTCCATTACTCATATTACATTCAGGTAACTCCACTCAACCCATGTTTGCTTTTTCGATTGGAGAATAAGGAATTCATGGACTTGTTCGGCTTCTACAACTAGAGCATAATTGATTCTTTTTATTTTATATCTAAGTATTCAAATTCTTTTCCTTAGCTAATCCTTCTTATGTTTCTTGTGGTTGCAAGAAAATTTCAACAATTGATAACATAGATGAAAAATATAATTTTACAAAACCAATAACCTTAAGTTTTTGGATTGAATCTGTCCCATAGGCAAAGTTTTAATAATAGACGAATATGACCTTTGCTTAATCATAAGGCATACTATTCACTATGATAGTTAGTCTAGTATGGATTTCACTGTTATAGTTGAATTTTAATAACACCCTTAACTTTTCTTTTAACCAAAAACATACTTGTTTGTACTCAAAAAGTACTCCTCTTAAACTAATCATGTCATATGATCGATGGTTATTCTTTCTACACTTCCTCCAACACCTTGTTGGCCATGAATCATTCAGTGTATGTCCAAACCCAATTTTACAATTAGTATGTAGTTACATATATTTCTCATACACAGGTTGTGAAAGTTGCAATGTTTTAAATTCTACACAATCTAAGTTTTTAGGCACTATGTGTACCAAGGTGTGATCCTAAGGTATTTACCTCATTAAATCACCCCTGGAAATAAAAGAATAAAACTCATTTATCCATTATCAACAATTGTCATGCTTTCCTCTTCAAACCGGATAACGTTATTAATGCTCTCTCTTAGGTAAACTTCCCAATATTTCTTGGTAGGAAATAGTGGTGCAACATGTGTATTTCAATTGGTATGATTGTGAATTTATTGATTAGATTTCTAGATCTCAATATATTTGTGCACACCACCTTGATTATGAGTACTACTTAGTCATTATCTTCTAATTTTTAGCCACCAGTTGTTGCCTCGATTTGTTATCCTCTTTCTTCCTTGTGTAGAACATTTTATATGTTACCTTCTACTTGAGTGTGTATTAGATTACTACCAGCTTAAGATACTTTGATTTTGATAGGCTGTATTAATGTGAAAGCTTCTCGTTTACCATATATTTATTTGTTAATTCAGATGAGTGATGTTCCTAATCTAGTGTACCATTATTCTTATTCATTTGGTTGTTATGAGCTGTTCTCTTTCTACTTCCAGTTCATCCAGCACGACCATATCCAATATTTTTGTCATTTCTATTATTATAAGCATGTATAGTTTGTTTATATAAACACAGAGATCATTGTAATTTTTTCCCTTCCCACAAGAAGTACATTTGCAAGATCTAACATCCTTCTACTGAAAGCATATTTCTCTTGTTTCATATTGGAAAGATCCTTATTTATGGGTTGTTATTAACATAAATCCATTTATATTTAGATTGATATGAACATCCATGACACATTGAAATTGAGTGAACTATTAAGAATGTGCTCTTACGATTAATATTGTCTTTCCACTATTAATCGAGAAGCACTAGTAGTTGCTTCCATTATGTATTTTTACTTTTTGGGTGTCAATCCCATTGACCTACTTATGAAGGTCACAAAGTGGTTCATGTGTGATTTCTTCATGAATACAGTAAGTTGTATTGAATGTGTGCACACTCTTTACAATTCTAACCCCAATTTAGCATAACTTTGAATATATAATTTGTGGTTCTTATTTATTTTAGTTACAGTTATTGTTTTAATCAATCACAGTTGTAGGTAAAAACTATGCATGTCCAATGAAATATGCATATAATACTCACTATAGTAATCTGGTAAGGTTAAGTTACCTTCCATAGCACTTTCTCCAACTTCAAAATTACATTCCAACATGTAGATGTACCAATCAAACATTAAGTTGAGAGAAACTTTTTTTTTTCAATACATAGTCATATACAATGACGTGTCCTTCATGAGCTTAATGATTCCTCATGGGAACCTTTATGAATCGATATCAAAATATTGAGAGTTTCTTTTAGGATGGCACCCACTTAATTCACCATTAACTTCTATTAATGTTGATAGTATGCAATGGACTTCTTACCTGTTGATTCATATAGTTTCCATATATATACTTTCATTTTATATGTTGTCCATGATCTATGGAAAGAAAAATACTTAACATTTTATCTCATAAAGGTTCAACATTTATTCCCTTCACATTTCTATACATATGATCTTTATTCCCTTAAGTTATGTCCTTGACCACACTATCTTTATCAAAATTAGTTGTATTTTATAAAGCTATGTCCTTCCATAAAAAATCATGCAACTCCTAATTTTATTTTAGTATGAGTAGAATAACATGATGACCATATCACAAAATTTTTAATCAAATCACTTATTCCCTTCCTTATTTATACATAAATTTCATTACATAATATATTCATAATTCTTCTTATATATGCACTACCCATTATCAAATTGAATATCTCATTATTACTATGAGTATAACATCCCACTTTCAATGCAATAACAATACTTTACAATTATTACTAAATTGTTTATTCCTCTCATTCTATCATGACCATTTAAACTATACATGTATCATGGTATAGTCGTCCACTCTCACAATAGAATTCAACAATAACTTAAGTTCTGAAAAAGTTTCACACATATACTAACTAGAACTTTAATCTTCACATCATGTGATAAGTAGTCACCATAACAAGTAACTCATTGAGGTTTGAACTTTCTACTTATTAAATAATCATGTTAATTGTTTGATATTTCCTCTCTTTCCTCTTTACTACATTAGAATTATTTTTTTCATTGTAGCCTTTCGAGGTTTCTCCCCAAACATTTCTAATTCTCGCTCCTAGATTCCAATTTCTAAACATTGTGATAGTGCCATGAGTTGCATGGTACCAAAATATTCTAACATCAAAACAAGGAGAAAATGCTGAAATCAATAGTGGAATTTGTCAATTCAACATGTGTATCATAAGTAACTTAGAATTATTTCGGCTAAAATTTTTCACGTGAGCAATGAACTAAGATCCAAATCCCTATTATCTGTACCTAGTGCAAACCATGATCATAATGCATAAGAATTCATTTTTTACCTTCTAGGTTTATGACTTACACTAAATATCTTGATTTCTTAAGTGAATAATCGTTCAAAAACAAGTCACACCCTCGCTTGCGATGAGAGAACATGAGAGCTAAAGTTAAAATTGTTGTTCAATGACTTAGCTTGGACATTGTTTTGGGGTAGAAGATTTTCATGCACTAGTCTTGAAAGACCATACGATAATGGATCATGGTGTATTAATTCTGAGGGGTAGCAACCATCTAGGGTTCAAACTCGACAATACCCTCCTTCTCTGCTCATCAGCTTTGAAGGATAGTGTACGCAAAAAGTTTTTTCGAATATGGCTCTAAGCATTCCAAATTCACATGAGCTAAGTCAAAACCTTCACAGAATGTAATTGATTCTCCTTTTCGGTGCCGAAGATTACAATAGTCACCCTACGACATGCTTTACTCCTTTAATAAGCAACTCCAGCCTCTTTTCTCAGGAAAATTTCCAAGGATAGCAAAGGGAGCCTCCATGGACAACCCCAACATTTCTATTGTATGATTTGATTCGAGGAGCCTGCTAGTCTTTTAATCTCCTAAATTCCATGCTTTCTTGTCTTTGGTCTCCCACATTGAGAAGGAGAGCAGAGTTCGAGCATCAGTGTGAGTGGATCCAATGCAGCCCATTCTACCAAGAGATTTTGTCAACAATTAAACACAACGACTTAGCCCTCGACTCTTCTTAGAACAACCATACACTATTTTCATCCTCGCCAAAAGAGTAAAGTAAATCAGCGTATAATAGGGATCCCAAACAACACTGCACCACTCCGTTAACTCCTCAAAACACTTATATTCAGCCTATCCACTCACACCACATATGATAGCCCCTTACTACATCACAAACTTACTCTACACAAACATATCGATCTCTGCACTATTCCCCTAGTTAACTTCACTTTATGTTGAAGAGGAGATAATATCCATATGAAGGGTGAAGGGATCAGCTAGTTCTTTGCAGGTCTTCAACTCCAAACTTGCAATAATTCCATAAAACAAACAATGGTCCCATCGATACTTCACTAGGCTTTGAGAGCTAACTTTATATGAAGGTCGAGGCATGTAAGATGTGAAAAATCACTTCGATAAGGATAACCATCAAGCTTTATCCACTGACTACAATGTCTCTTGGCAAACAAATATGCACTGCCCCTATTTCCAAAATTACCCATAGCGTAATATGCTGTCAGTGTTTAATTAAATTCTTTTTCTAAATTAGAATCTCTTCACAGAATACAACTGAGGTTGGTAATTTCATTGATAAGCATTATACAGTTGAAATATTTATGGAGGCAACCGATAAGATAACCATTATCCCAAATAAATGAATAACTTTGTGGAAACTCACTCATTAATCTAACGTTTCTAGGTCAATAGATACAAGAAATAGAAAAGTGGCATCAACAATCGACAAGAAAATCCTTTTTTTTCCATTTTTCATCCACTCAGTTAGGTAGGAATGAGAATTTTCCATCAATGATCGATGGAAATTAGTTCACCACGGGTTAACTGTAGAATGTGATAATTTTGAGTATCTACAATCCACAACATTCGATAAGTTATTAAATATTGTAAACATCATATTTGTAGTAACTCGGTCATGGGAAAGTTATTAAATTGATGTTTACATGTAACCCAGTCATGGGAGACGATTATGATTACCTTAATATTCACAATCGATTTTGTTGGTGGTTGATTATTTTTAGACACTGTAATGTCAAGTGTATTTTCCACAACGTCAATTTTTTATTGTGATTCTTCAAGCAACATCTAATTTTTTTAAATGGAATCTAATCTTATTTATAAAGAATTTTTTATCCATTATAACCTTCCGAATTTGGAAATAAATAACCAAGTGACATGGAAATGATGTGCCTTAAAACATTTAAGAAGTAGCATGTAGGTTATTATGAGTAGTACTTATCTGTATGTAAAATTTTGTAGGTTGAGCTTGTCGGTAGAGTTCGAATGACTGTCAAAATTGATCAAAGGTGTCACTCTATGCACAATCAATATGAAACGAGTGCATGCATTATTATTTCAAGGATTGATTTCAATGTCGATGGATTCTAGAATATTTTTGTTCTAGAAATTTATAACTAAACCCTTCATTAGTACCTATAACTCCTTCGTATCTTGTAGAATTGTGGTGACCGTTAGGCAACAATATGTGAACTTAGTGCTCTCATACCATTTGTAACATACCGTGTGAGCCTAATATGAGAATTAACTACTACGCTCCCATTCCTTAAATTTCTCTTTGGTTAAAGTTAAGATTCAATCAATCATCACAAGTATTACATGAACAAATCCTTATAATACCCTATACCCATATTCTTCAAATTTTGACAACATTAAAGAAAGGAGCCATACCCCTTGGGTATCATACTACAACTCCCCTGAGGCTTTACCAGATTCATGTTGTGGACTCTTACATTCAATAAATAGAACCTTAATACAAGATTCCAATTCAACTCTTATGCACGTATCATCCAAGGTCAAGATTATGCATAAAGAAATACCTCATTTTTTATCTCAATATCAACATAAATGAAATTTAAACATAATTATTTTAACGCTAGTATTACTAATAGCACAGTCATAATCCTACTCCCACATTTGCATGTAATGTTAAAATGTGTATCTTAGGGATTATGCACACTTAGTTAAAAGAGTAGCATTGGATGCATAATTTATAGCATAAATAACATGCACCATAGTTTATATAGTTGAGCCTTAATCATAGTTACCCAATTTACATAGTTGACTCAAGCACGATTACTAACTGTCACAAACAAAAGACAATAACACCAATACTACATAAGATCCACATCTTATGTTTCTTTAATAAAATTAACTCGGATTGAATTGATATGAAATGGATGTCCCATGCACTCATATGTAATTAAATCATGCACACAACTAACATAGGAAAATCTACTTATTCATAGCAATCATATGTACACTATTCAGTCAATTTATATGTAAATACAAACTAAGAATTTTCTCTTATATGCTTCAGAATTCACAATATAGAGAGTAAGTGTCAACTTTTAAACATCCCATGCAACTAGATTATTTGAAATGATGTCACATGGGAAAGACCGAGCATGCCACCCAATTTAAAATAGTCTTCCACGAGTTCACCCTTGAGTTGAGAATTGTTGCCATGGATCAATTCTCCCTCTTGTTGATCTCTACAATCGGTATTTAATACCTTCTTTCATGATATGGTTTCCATTAGAGGAGTCCCACTTTTATGGATCTTTTTCATCCATTTGCCGAGGATTTTCCGAGAAACGCTAGCCTTTACCTCTCGCAAGGATTTTCCTCATCTTGATTTAGCATATTTCTCGAGCTAAGTGGCTTAATGGATATTTATCTCCAAATCCATTAGTCTCACCTACATTTGGATCTAGAATCCTTATCATGAAAGGATTATCCATTCCCAAGCGATTAATTATTTTATTTATTTCATAATAAAGCATTTACTTTTCTTGTTACACATCAAACCTAGCTTTTCTTGTTACAAGGGATGGGTGTTATAGAGGAATGACCCTCCTTGAAAAATCTTACAAAATATCCATCTATAATATAGGAAGGATTTTTTATCTCCAGCAAAATGAGTAAGTTTTTAAACTCACCCTCTAACCTAATCCACTCACAAATATTATTAAATTTCGCCACGAAGGCTTCTACCACTAACAAAATATCAATCCTTTTAACAATTTTATCTTCACCAACATGGTGATTTCTCCAAAATGTTTTAAGCTTCATTGGTCCAACATCCATGAAATCTTTACTTAAAATTTTTATGGCCAAGTAATCAAAGAGATTGTCCACTCAAGCTGTTGGCCGCGGACTCAACAAAAGGATTCCACAATTCCACACTAGCTACAAATAAGGGTCTCCCGCATATCTCAAGATAAAAACTCTAGACCTATGCTAGAATTAATACTCTAGAAATTTTGAATAGAAATATTACAAAAATCCCAACCAAAAAAAAGCAATGAGAGTGACCACTAACATAAGTAAATTATTACCACAAAAAAAGGTCCTTTATTTTTGTGTTTCACAAATCACTATTAAATCATTATATCCATAGTTCACTAGTAAATCATTACTCCTTTTTAATTTCACAATTATATGGATTATATGTTGAAATATCTAGACATTCTATTCTCATGGATCTCAAAAATATTACCTAAAAGATATTTGGAAAGATGAATGAGTGTATGGTTTAAGAAATGTTAGAATTTAACTTTATTCAATCTAATCACAATCATTTCTCCATAATTGGCCTAATCAAAGTGATTTCTCTATAATAGTCCTAATCAAAGTGATATCTCTATAATTAATGAATTATTGGCTAAATTACAAATGGTGATTTTCTTTACCAAGTTGGATCTTCATTTATGATATAATAAAATCATAATACCAAAATGGTGCTTAAAACACATAAAGGTCATTAACTTTTAATGATATCATTTAACTTTACTAATTCACTTTAATATTTGGATGAAATTGTATTTAGAAAGAATTGAAGTGCACCTAGCAATATCCAAATCTTTGAAAGATTCTTATATTTATCATTATGTATATTCAACTTTTGTTATATAATTTACTATTTTTAACACATAATTTTCTGAATAAAAAAAACAATAATTTATAATTCAAATTACCTATCATTTGAATAATAAATATTCAATACGAGTAAAATAAACAAAAAAAACTTAACTATCATGTTAAACATCAATCTACATAATTATAATTTAAATCTTCATCTTTATATCTTCATCTTTATATCTTCATCATCACTGTCGTGCTCCTCATCGTAATTTCTACTTCCCCATCACAATCACAGTTATCATTCCATGGAATTCCACATTGAAAGCAAAATTCATGACTACACCTGAAAATAAACAAATTTAATATTAGAACATAAAAATCTATTTTAAAAATAAGAAAAACATAAACAAAAACTCCATGGAATCGTGTACCTGCAAACTATGTGCGTACAACCATGGGTGCGTTCAATCATATGTTTGCAGTTCGGACACCGCTTCCACTTGTTGTTCTCTTACAAGCAAATTCAACTCTGCACTTACAGCGCCCAACTGAGGGGCATATTCTTCAGAAGACATGTTTGTGTGCCCAACGAGCGGTAGCATTTCTCGCATTTTGTTGCCTTTATTGTTAGAGAAGAATGTGATGAGGAAGAAAAGGGAGCAATCAGGATATGGGCAATATACTTTCTCTGAATCTGCAATTTTTTCCTCTTCAGACCTTTTTATTAAAATCTCAAGGCATTTAGATGGCAGGAATTTCTCACAATCATCGATTGTGAGTTTAGAAATACGCATGCGATGTGCGCATATAGGCGCATTACTATAATGAGCGATCATGGCCTTGACGTATAGAGTCAAACATCGAAAACAATATCTATGATGTCAAAACATATTTTAGTGCATCGCAGTCACATTCACATTGCATCGCTCCTTCAAAGCACATATTGCATCGCTCCTTCAACTCCGATTGATGCTCAGCACTGGTTTCCGGCTGGTCACTACCCACTACTCGGAATGTTATATCCATGACGAAATTCTGCATTGCTTGTTCACGATGTGTTCGAAGAAAATTGAATTTACAAACCTAAATTGAAAATCCAAAGTCGAAATCAAATATATATTTATAGCAGAGCATAAGTATATCCGTCCGGCAGGCCGACTTAGAAGCCGACTACGTTCATCATAGACCACGTTCTCCATGTGATGACCACGTTCATCATATGACCACATTCTCCATGTTCATGATGTTGATGATGGTAGTTAAGGTTTTTTATCATAATTCAGTAGTGAAAACAATGATCTCTGTCTCTACGAAGACTCAATGGTGCTGTTATTTTCTCTTTTCCTTGTTTTTATTAAGGAAAAAATATTTTTTTTCAGGATTCTTATGGTTTTTCTTGGGTGGAGGGTTTTGTTTTTTTTTTCCAAACTTAATGGGTTAGTTTTGAACACACATGTTTTTATTGATTTTTTATTACTATTTTTTTTGCATTAATTACATATTTTGGGTTTTCAACAAATTAATGTGGTGTATTACAGGACAAAAGTGAAAAAATCAGTCAATCCTAGAGAATGAATAGCAAAAATTAAGAATTGTTAAGAATTAGGAATGAATTAGCTCTTACTAAATTAGTTATTACATTAATTAAAATAATATTGAGTTCTAAATTAATTGTTATGGATTAGATATCAACCTAAACTAGTTTTTATTTCTTTATTTTAATTATATATATTAAATAGATTAATTTA
>APFE031081472.1:0-15629 GCA_000404065.3 Pinus taeda | reverse complement strand
GGCATTGCATATGATGCTACATGTGTGAGATTTGGTTTCTTGTGTTAGATGTGCTTCAACCAGTGATGGAGGCGGTTGTATGCATTGATGCTACTACTATAGTAGTTGGGGATGCCGCTATAGGTGATGGAGATGCTACTATAGGTATTGGAGGTGTCAGAGATGTTGTGGTTTCTTCTTGAGGAGTTCGAGGTGTTGTTCATGGTTTTAAGGTTGGAATAATAGGTCTTATATACCATTTACTTATTCCTTTCCTTTTCATCAATTGGAGACCTATTGCAGAAGCTTGTAGGAGTGCTATGGTGTTAAAGAAAATGATGGAACACGTGGAAGAGGTTCATAGCTTAGATGTTGATGATTTGAGATTAGATCCCAGTTGTGTGAACATAGGCATATGGGAGCAGTTGGAAGGCTCCAGTCACATGGAGGCCACCTTATGGGAGCAGTTATAGCCCTAGTTGATTTCAGACTGCATCAGGGGTCTGAATGGTAGATTTCTCGAGATTTACTCCACATTTCTTGTGCTATTGAGATAAGTTTTGGTTCATGGTGACATCCTTGATAAAAAAAAAAATTATTTTATGGTCAGAAAAGTTCATGGGACCTCCAGAAGCTGATTAAAGTTGAAAATATCAAAAAACTCTAATAGGGTTAGTGGTTGATTGGGTCAATGAGCTAAATCAAGATCAAATCAAGCACATGAAAATGATTGTTGAGCTTAGTAGTTCTTTGTAATTATTGAATTGAGCACGTGAGTTTATACATATATTAGAGAAAGCTAATTGTTGGTATGGTTTGTTTTTGAGTTTTTGTTAAGTGGTAGAAGTAGTGAGTTGAAGTTTGTTTTAGCCTTATGATTATGGAGTGCGTGCAATGATGAGTTGTGGATTGGTGAAGTGATTGGAGATTTAGTGTGGCATCTATTGGAGTATTTGGAGATTGTTTTCTGTTATTGTATTCTTCATATTTTGATGAACTTTAATGTTATTTTTCTACAGTGCTCATTCTGAGCAAGTTTTAGGAGTCTAGTTTGAAAATAGATGAGAGGAGGCTCGCAGGGAGGATGTAAAGGCATGGAGGCTTTGAGTATACAATGATTGGAGGATTCAGTAGATGGAATAATTTTCTCCATCCAATGGTGGTTGGATATTTCAATAGAAACTAAGTGAGGCTCATTGGTCATGATAATACATGCATATCAAAGTCTATAGAGAATGTTAGTTTAGGAATAACCAGGTAAGGATCGTTGATTTTGGTGGCCTTCAACAGATGGTATCCTGTAGATCAAAGAGAGAAATAATTTCCTATCTGATAGTGTTAGCATACTAAGAAATAATTAGAGTCTTTTGTCTCATGGGAGTGATCCAATCCATATATAATTTGCTCGATAATTAATGAAATAACGGAGAATCGTAATAGTAGTAGGTTTGTTTTTTCCTGGGATAAGTTTTTTGCCATAAACATGTGCCCATTTTGTTGATTTATTTTATAGTTGCATGATTCTTTTGATGCTCTTATCTATGATTTTGTGTTTTAGTTCATGCATGGTAAAAATATTAATAATTAGAGAAAAAGTTTAAAAGTTCCACACTACTGATTCACCCTCGCCAGCGGCCCTCCTTTAGTAGTGATCTAGTTTCCTACATTTACAACAACAATCTTGTTCTAAGAGAAATAGTAAAATTATTAGGGTACTTATCTATTAAGGTTTAGGTTGTTAGGAAATCAAAAGGGAAGAAATACCATTCCTCCAAACCAATGAGAATGGAAATTACATCCATTTCACCCCTGGATCATGTTCTTCACCTCATTTCTTGACTCATTCTTGTCTACCTTTTTTGGGAGAATTTCCTTCCTTTGAGCCACCCAAGGAAGCCACCCATACTAAGGTCTTAATTATTCAAAAAAATGGTTTTATGATTTCTTTTAAAGGATTTCTTTTTGGAAATACGAAAACTATAAATTACCATAATACCTTGCAGCACACTGGAACCCTAAAATTTTTAAAGCATTATCAAAGGGTGTTAGTTTAAATATATTCCTTGAAACTGAAGGTGTGTGGAAGAGACTCCCCAATGCAGAGTTGCGGGGGAGTGCTCCCCCCCCCCTCGAACCCACTCCCAATCCGCGCTCTGGGTAGGAGCAGCTCGAGAGCTGGTCGGGAGCGCACTCTCGATAAAAAGATTTCCCTCCCAACCAAAATCGGGAGTGATATCGCTCCCGTTTAAATTTTCACTCTGGGAGAAATTTGGCTGATGAAGGGAGCGATCCGGCGTGAAAAAAAATTCAAATTTTATAAAAAGTTTATGTTTTAAAAACACAATGGGGCAAAAAAAATTTTATTATCACTTGAATGAGAGCAAGAGCGGAGGAGAGAAAGAGTGAGGAGCGAGGAGCAAGCGAGGAGCAAGGAGCAAGCCTGCAAAGAGGTAAGTAACTTAGTAATTTAGTTAGTTTAGTTAGTTTAATTTAGTTAGGCAGTAATTTAGTTAGTTTAATTTAGTTTATTTAGTTTATTAACTATATTTAGTAAAAAATCATGAATCTAAATTAAATTAGTTAATCTAAATAAATTAAATTAATTTGGAGATTAAGAACTGGAAAAGGAACTTATAACGGATGAAGATGAAGCAACTGCAGTAGCCATGCCACCTCCACCTCCACCATCCAGTAGCAGTGCTCGATTTCTGAGTCTTGTTCCTTTCTTGTCGCCACCTCCATCTACACCCTCACGTGGAGGGCATGTGCCTTCTAGTTCTGGTCGTCGGTCTATGCGGGAGACTCTTAGAATACCATCACGACCTGCTTATACCCCTGGAGACTCTCATGGCAAGGGCCACATGTAGATTTACAGTTTACTTGTCTTTTTTAGTTTCTATTAGTTCTCATAACTGTTGAGTTTTGAGTCCTTGACTCTTGACTCTTGACTCTTTCATATCATAATGATATTTTTTGTAAACAATATATGACTGTGACAATGAAAATTGACGTTTGAAGTTGGCAATTATAATTCATTGGTAATGATTGTGAATTATGAATATGATGCTTCGTGAAAGGCTAAAGTTGTTTCATTTCATTTCATTATTCATGTTTCATTTTATAACATTTCATTTCATGTTAACAGTTAGAATTTAGGACTTAGAAATATCTAAGATATTACTTCTTGTAATGGTTAAACTTAGCTTACAAGTACAACTTTGGTGATCAATGATTATAAATGTTATATATTGAATTTTCAATTTTGAAAGCTTCAAGTTGAAACTTTAAAATTGAATTTGATGAATCATGATTCACGAGACTCAATATGTTGCAGTTGTAATATGTATTTTACTAACTTGTGGACATGGTTGATGATGATTATAACTTCTAGATGATTGATGTGATATGGTTCAATGATCAATATATATTTTTTTGTGTTTTTTATATCTAATTCACCATTCTACATGTTTTTGTTGACATATATGTATCAAAAATAAAAAAATATAAAATATATATATATATTATTTTTAAAAAATCGCTCTGGGATTCGCTCCCAAACCAGGAGATTCTGAAGATGTCGTTTCCGCTCCCGTTTTCGCTCCCACTCCCCGCTTTCGCTCCGGCTCCCAAGTAACATTGCCCCAATGTATAAGTTCATTAGTTTCATTCACCGATGTTTATCACATGAAATTAAAGGTTACTCATACCAACCAGTTATTATTGCATTGAACTCCCTTATAGCTGAGTTATATAGTTAACATAACTATCGATGTTTATCAAGTCACTTACAGATGCTAAATTTGGTGAACAAGATTCCAACCCTTCCAAATAATTTTCCAAAATAATCCCTATACATATTTACAATCACAAGTGTTCTATTTTCTGAATTCAAATTCCAAATAATTTTCCAAAATAATCCCTATACATATTTACAATCACAAGTGTTCTATTTTCTGAATTCAAATTTGACAAAGTTATCATTAAGTATGCCCAAACTTCTTCCTTATTTATACCAATACACTATTTCTTCTTCCAGAAAATCAACAAAAATCTCACAACTATTAAACATTCATGAAGTAGACAATCGTTTGCTTTCAGGTGATTCACGTACAACACCTCGGGCTTTTTCTTAAAATTTTATAATTTTTTACAAAGTATTATTACCTTATTTCATTTATGTTTGTCTACACATATTGTATTTTTTGCATTGTTAATATCAAACAACTATCTCTCCTAGGTGCCCAACATGATAGGCAAGCCTATAGTTGAAAATAATTCAATTAGTATCTTACATAACAAAATTCATTTCGATTTCGAATGTGTATTTTTGTCATTGTTACTATCAAACAACTATTTACTCTCCTAGGTGCCCAACATGATAGGTAAGCGTATAGTTGAAAATAATCCAATTAGTATCTTACATAACAAAATTATTTTCGATTTCGATGTACCCAAAACAAGATTCTTAATTGCGCACGTAGTAGTTGTTGCTCAGGAATCTGTTTCGTTGTTTAAAACAAAAGTTTTTTTTTTAATCCAATATTTGAAGATTGATTTAGATAAGCGTGCCAAAGAACTGGTCATGTAATCAAATTTAATAACCAGAAAATTTTCTATTAAACGTGACCTTTGGGCTCCTTGGATCATCCAAAATAAATAGCTCTGGCTCCAAACACATATATGTATGAGTCTAAACACCAACACAACATGAGCACATCAACTCCCCAATCTTCTCTTTTTGAACACCTTCACAACACAAACATGTATCAGTTTAAGAAAACCAAACCCTGCAACACACATTGGAAATCACAGCTTATCGGTCCATACAAATGATATACTCCCAACGCCTCAGTGGCACAACCAATCCAGAAAACCTTCAACTCTTTTACTATTTAAGTGCTAACCGCTTAAATCATTGCGCCCCTGGCAAGAAATAAATAGAGCAAATCAATGCAGTACACATTCTTATGAAATCATCACGAAAAAAGAGTTTGAAATATAATAATGAAATACCGATAAGAAGATTTCAGATATTGTGGGATAAATCTTTTGATTCAGATATTAGTTGCATATTCATAAAGAGCCTGTATTACTATGGAGGGCGTTAATACCATCCAGAACGAGTTACTAGCACCACCGTTTTATGAAAATATGGAGAAATTGCATAAATGAAAAGTTCTCATACCTTTTGAATAGAAAGACCGTCTCCATCGCGTGAGATCTCCTACCCACTGAGATAACTATGGTAACAGGGATGCCAAAGAATTAACAAATTTTAAAAAATTCAAAAGTTAGACGAGGGAGGAAGAAGCACAGAACAAGTTTATGAAATTTTAAAAAGTTCAAAAAATTACACGCAGAGGAAGAATAGTTTATGAAATTTTAAAATATTCAAAAAAATTACAAGTGGGAGGAATGCGTTAATTGTATCATTGAAGTGTGGATGTACCATTTCTTTTCAATGTTAGTATTGGTTGATTACGGGCTGACCTGAACGGTAAGTCGAAGCTACGTAGGAAACAGAGAGGGTACAATCGAGTAGAAGAATATTAGTTTAACAGAAATTAGAAAAATCCGACTTTCAAAATAGATCTATCATTTTGAATGTTTTCACCCCTCCCAACCTAAGGAAAAAACGATCTAGACAGTAGGGCCCTAACAAACAATTTGCTCATTAATTTCTATCCTTGTTTACTAGTGACAACCCCTGCATTATAGGTTGTGCTCGCCTGCCCAACCAACGTTCAAAATTGAATTCTTCCTAGTCTTTTTTTTTTTTTGGCTCTTGGTCTTTTCTAGAAGAGCTATACACTTCTAAAAAAATTTAAAATATCAAAATTACTAGTCAATTACAAATGTCGTCAACAAAATGATCGTGCATATTTTGTGCATGTACAACTCGAAGCATCCATGCACATGGGATGAAATCCTTCTCTATCTTCAACACAATTACAACAAAGCTCAACTGGCCACAACCCTTTTCAGATGGAGTTGGGATTCCAACCACTATGTCCCATTGATGTGGCCATACCATTTGCAGCGGCTCAGGCAGCGTTAAGGGAATTTTGAGGTCTAAAATGGGCCTCTTAAGAAAAATGTACAACGAAAATAAACTTTATAAGAACCAATAAGATTCAATATGATGATGTCAACCATGGGGGATGATTAACCATTTTTGGAGTAAAAAAGTAAAAAGATTAAAAAATAATTAAATTATTAAGATACTTTTTCAACTCATATTTTCAACTTATCTCCCTAAGGTTTTACTCAATTTTTGATCAAGAGTACTCATTGGATGCATAATTTAATTCCTCATCCAAGGTGTTGCATACTTTCAATGGACCCTACTACACGAAAAATGAGAAATACATGAAAAAACGAGATTGCAATCACGTTTTCTACGTATTTCTCATTTTTCATGTAACAGGGTCCATTGAAAGTATGCAACATGGGTACTCCTTCAATGAGGAATCAAATTCTTCATCCAGAAAGTGTTGCCGCTTGAAATTTGAGTAAACCCATAGGGAGATAAATTGAAAATAAGATTTGAAAAATAAATTTTTCTTTTTACCCTCTCAAATTTGATGATGTGATCTAATATTATTTTATTATTTCCACTATTATTTTATAATTTCCTTAGGAGGCCCATTTTAGACCTCAAAACTCCCCTGATGGATTCGGCTCATGTCCAATACGAAGTTGACAAGGCTAACAACTTCATTGAGTGCATCCAACACATCCTCTACTAGGTCCATGACATATTGGAAAGAGCCAATGCTAAGTACAAGAAACATCATGATCAACATCGGGTGACACACAAGTTCTAGATGGAAGATAAAATTTGGTTACATTTGCAGAAGGAGCGCCTCACGGGGCCCCATTGCAAGCTTCACCCACTCTGATATGGGTCGTACACCATCACCAAGGCTATATGGGACAATTCTTTCGAAGTCAACATTACATCGTTTCTTGGCTTGCACCCAAATTCAATGTGGACTAGCTACATCCATACTTTCCCCCATTATTGGACACATCCGACGTTGGTGAGCAACTGACACCAATAGAGCTCAACCAAAGCTACATCAAACATTCCACAACTAGTATGATCATGGACACACAAATCAAGAACTCATGACATCAGAGTATCCAAATATATCAAGTTGTCAAAGTAGACCAACTCCTTCACCAAGGCAAGTGGTTCACCAGGGACTAGGTTCAATAGAAATTTATTCACCTCATGGAGGCTCTACACAAAATGGGGACCTTTGATTCCTAATGGGGGAGGATTGATCCAGGTGGATATTGGTGGCCGCCTACCTATTCCACCTATACTTCCAGTTGGTTTCACCTGTTTACTTGATTATAACAACTTTTACTATTTTTAACAGTTTTTTGGGTCTTAAACTTTCAGAGTTGTTTTGACCCCCTAAATAATGTTTTCTTTTTAGGTTTGCAAAAATCTTGTGGTAGTAGGAAAGGGCCTACCGCAAATGCTATAGTATTTAGATAGATATTTCCAATGAGGTATCGTACACGCAAAATGGAGACCGTATGACCAAGTTACGACCTCAAGAAGTTAACTGCCCAACTAACCCAAATGAGGCCCAAAAACTCTTGGTGTTCCATCTCTTGGGGTTAGGGTTTTGGTTGTTTAGGGTTTTCCCCTTGTAGTTAAATAATATAAATTCCCTTGAGCCTCATTGTAATACAATTCAAAGGAATGTAGCCTCCACATCTCTTCTCAGAGATAATCTACCATCGCCCGAGCTAGTTTATTTCCATTTTGTATGTAAGATTTTATTATTATTATTATTATTATTAATGAAATAAAGTTTTATTTCTGATGCATCTTTGTGTTTATGTTTATATCTGTATTCTCTTGTGTTCATGTATAAGTCTGGATGAGTGGTATTAGAGTGGTCTTATCTTCATTTGTTTTCCTTTACATATCCTCAACGAGGTCAGGGTATAAGGAGTTAGGGATCAAACTGGGTGACCTTTGCAAAACCAACCTCCTAAACCCTTACAACCTCCCATGGCAGAAGAAAATAAAGATGGAGTAGGATATCCTTTCAAAATATTTCTTCAAGAAGCCCTCAAGTGACAAAGGAACTCGATGATAGATAACTTTGCCAAATTCTTTGGCGACTACCCACACGCAACGTATTTTCCTCCAACAGCCACTCTGGAGGTGCCATTCCCTTTAAGGTACACGTCAACTTTGATATCCCTATATTTGATGGCTAGATAGATGTGGATGACATAAACAATTGGTTAAATTTTTTAGAAGGATATTTTCTGCTCATGATTTTTCTAATTGGGAAAAGATTACCTTTGCACTCATCAAAGCCACCCCCCACATCAAGGAATGGTGGCAAACCTATTGTGAGAAGAGAGACAAGAGGGAACAATCACTAATTTCAGCCACACACACTTGGAATTCTTTTTGAGACACCATCAAGGAGAAATATTACGTTGTTGGGAGTTATTAAGGTAAATACCTATAGTGGACCACGTTGTGACAAGGAAGGGACCAAGACGTATCAGAGTTCACAAATATTTTTCATACCCCTCGCACGAAGTTTGGTATCGAGGATGATGAACAACATTTGGTACTTGAGTATCGTGGTTGTCTAAAAAAGTACATCCGAGACGAAATGGAATTCGTGGAATTCTCCTTGCTCGATACTGCATATCTGTATGCTATTAAGACCAAGAAAAAGTTTAAACAAAAATGTGATACTTTGGATATACGAATGTGAAGCAAGGTAAAGGCGCCCCCAAACCATAGAACAAAGGACAAATCCAAGGCAGAGCAACCCAGGACAACATGTCGAATCCACAACAAATAACAACACCATGAAGACAAAGAAGGACACATGAAAGTGGTGTGAGTTCCATAAGATCCCCACACACAACACGAGTGAGTGTCGAGCCAAGCAGTCATTGGTGGCCAAGCTGAAGGATTCTGAATTAGATCCATGTTCTCACTTTGAATTAGAACCTGACAAGGGTAATAACAAAGGGAATACAATTATTGATGTGGAGCCCAGTGCCACCGCTACCACTACCAAGATTTAGAAGATTGAGCATGAAGATCCAGAGGAGGGGGAGGTCCTCTTCTACTAACAGATGCAGGTGAATGGTTCTCCGTTGTAGTTCATTGTCGATGGCCGGAGCTAAAAGAACCTCATTTTAGTAGAGGTTTTGAAGTGGATAAGCCTATCAACCACACCAAACTCGAAGTCGTACACCATTGGGTGGCTTCACCAAGGACGTGTTCTCTGCATCAGCCAATAGTTTCGCTCTCCCTACAACATCAAGCACTTCACAAATGAGTTACCATGTGATGTGTCTCCTCTTGAAGTTTGTGATGTATTATTAGGCCAACCATACTTGTGGAAGCATCGTGTTGTGTATGAGTCTAGGTATCGCGTTGTTATTATTACTTTGGGCAATAAGTTATACAAGATACTAGAGGTAGCACCGCTTACCTCCATCTCTTTGATCTCTGTGAAGCAATGCAATAAGAACATTTCCCAAACAAGGAAATTTTTCTTCCTTCTGATTCACCCATAGGGAAAGAAGAAGATTGTGGCCACCTCCATTGCCTCCAGACAGGGATATTCTAGATAGCAAAATTTGATGGACAAGGTCATTGAGGAGTACAGGGACATCTTCACCTCAGCCACAGCAGTACCCCTACACTGTTAAGTCAATAACTCCATCGATCTGACCCTAGTCTTGCTGCTACCCAATGGATCAATATACACATGCTTCGTTATGGAGAACGATGAGATCAAGAGGCAAATTCAGGAGTTGTTGTAGAAGGGGCACATCAGGCCAAGTTCGTCACCTTGTGGGAGCCCAATCGTGTTTGTACAAAATAAGGATGGAACCTGGAGGCTCTTTATTGACTATTGGGAACTGAATAAGATCATTGTACGGAATATGTATCTAATCCTATGGAATTATGACCTTTTGGACTAGCTCAAGGGTGCCAAATACTTTAGGAAGATTCACCTGAAGTTTGGTTATCATAAGGTACCAATTGAACCCTATGATGTGTTGAAGGCCACCTTAAAACCTAAGGAGGGAATTTTAAAATGGTTGGTCATGCCTTTCGGGTTGATGAATGCCTCTGCAACTTTCATGTAGCTAACAGAGAACATCTTGTAGCCCTTCACAACCTCGTTTGTGGTAGTGTACCTAGACGATATCCTGATCTTCAGTCGGAGTTGGGAAAACAATATACACCATATATGATAGGTCCTCCAAACCTTACGACACCACAAATTGTGTGCCAATTTGGAGAACTACACTTTTGGTATGACCCAGGTTCAATATATGGGGTACATCATTGATGAGAAGGGTGTGCATGTGGACCCAACCAAGATACAAGTAATTCAAGATTTTCCAGCCCTAACCACTCTAACAGAGCTCCAAAATTTTTTGGGTATTGCCAATTTCTATCTCAGGTTTGTGTTGGGATTCTCTCATATCAGTTTCACCAAGGGTGGAGCGAAAGAAACATTATTTTGTTCTGAATCCCAACATAAGTCATTTGTCGAGTTGAAGAGTCTCCTCTAATCTGCACCAGTGCTCACATTACCAAACCTGCAACAACCATTTGAAATTGAGATAGATGCCTCTGACTATGCTATTGGTGCAGTTCTTACCCAGTAGGGGCATCCGATGGCATATCAAAGTGAGACACTTTCAGATACATTCTGAAAGTATCCTACTTATGACAAAGATATGTATTCCAATGTGTAGGACTACCAAAAATAGAAGCATTACATTATGGGGAAGGAAATGATCATCCACACAAACCACTGACCCCTGCAGTTCATACAAACATAAGTTGCAGAGAAATCACCATCAGGAATGGTCCACATATATGCAACAATTCCATTTGAACATTAAGTAGAAAAAGGGAAACACTATTGCAGATTGCTTCAGCCAACCATTGGTCATGGTGTTGACCATTGTGCTAGACTCTCGTGGACATGAGACTTCTTGGTGGCTGCATCTTTACAAGAGTGATCCAGAATTTGACAACACATACAATATGCTCCTAGAAGGAAAACATGTTCCATATTTTTACCTCCAAGGTGCACTGTTATGCCACCTGGGACAAGTATGTGTTCCTTCAATCAAGCGTGCCAAGATGATTTGGGAACTGCACTACAGTTGGGTCATTCAACATTTTAGAGTAGAGAAAACAATGGCAGTGCTACATAAGTATTTTTATTGGCTAAACCTTCGACAAGATGTTGGGAAGTACATCAAATCCTGCACTGCCTATGCCATTGTCAAACAGGCCATCCAAAAGCAAGGCTTATATACTCCTCTTCCTACTCCTAGTTAGCCTTGGGAATCCATCTCCATGGATTACATGTAGGGCCTTCCTTCCACTAAGCATGACAATGACTACGTTTTTGTGGTCATTGACAAATTCTCTAAGATGGCCATTTTGGCGGCCTACAAGAAAAGTATTACCATAGAAGCCACTACTAAGCTCTTCCTTGAATGAATGTGGGTACACTATAGGATCCCACAGTCCATTATCTCATATTGGAACAACATGTTTTTTAGTACATTTTGGTTAAGCCTTTGGTCGATGCTGGATACCAAGCTCACTAAGTCCATGACCTTCCACCTCCAAATTGATGGCTAAACAGAGGTCGTCAATAGGATGATCGTGCACATTCTACGCATGTACAACTCTAAGCATCCATGCACATGGGACGAAATCCTTCCCTATGTTTAGTAAAACTACAATAGAGCTCTCCATAGCTCAGCTGGCCACAACCCCTTTCAAGTGGGGTTTGGATTCCAGCCACTATGTCCCATTGATGTGGCCATACCATTTACATCTACTTAGGCAGATTTGACTCATGTCTAGTCCGAAGCTGAAAGGGCTAACAATTTCATTGAGTGCATCCAACACCTCCTCCAACAGGTCCATGACATATTGGGTAGAGCTAATGCTAAGTACAAGTAGCATCATGATCAACATCTTGTGCCACACAAGCTCTAGTTGGGCGAAAAAGTTTGGTTACATTTGCAGAAGGAGTGCCTTGTGGGGCCACACCACAAGATTCACCCGCTCCAACATGGGTCATACACCATCACCAAAGTTGTATGGGACACTGCTTTTGACCTCAACATTCCATCGTTCCTTGGCCTACACCCCATATTCAATGTGGACTGGTTGCATCCATACTTTTCCCTATTGGGTAACAAATCCGATGTTACTGAGCAATGGACACCGACCGAGCTCAAATCGAGCTGCATCGAATACGCCACAACTGATAGGATCATGGAAACACAAATCAAGAAAACATGATAGTAGAGTATCTAGCTATATGTAGTTGTCAAAGCAGGCTAACTCCTTCACCAAGGCAAGTGGTTCACTAGGGACCAGGTTCAACAAAAATTTCCTCACCTCATGGAGGCTCTGCACATAATGGGGACCATTTCTTTCTAACATGGGAGAAATGATCTAGGTGGATATTGGTGGGCACCCACCTATTCCACCTAAACCTCCAGTCAGTTTCATCATTTTTCTTGATTATAGCAACATTTACTATTTTTAGCAGTTTTTTGGGTCCTGAACTTCTGAAGTTGTCTTGACCCCGTAAACGATGTTTTTTGTAGGTCCGCAATATGCCTGTAGTTGTAGGAAAGGGCCTGTCACAAATTCTATAGTAGTCGGAGAGATATTTCCAACGAGGTATCAAATGCACTAAACATAGATCATATGACCAAGTTACAACCCGAGGAAGTTGGCTGCCCAACTAACCCCAATGGGGCCCACAGAATCTTGGTGTTCCATCTCCTAGGGTTAGGGTTTCAGTTGTTTAGGGTTTTCACCTTGTAGTTCAATAATAAAATGCCCTTGGGCCTCATTGTAATAGATTTCAGAGGCATGTAGCCGCCACATCTCTTCTTAGAGATAAACTACCATCGCCTAAGATAGTTTCTTTTCCATTATGTATGTAAGCATATTTTAGTTCTTTGATGTAATTAAATGAAGTTTTATTTCTGCTGAATATATGTGTTTATGTTTATATCTGTTATTTTGTTGCATTCATGTATAAGTCTGAATCAAGTCTATACAAAGATTTGGTTATACATTCTATATTCTGAAACAAGACAGGATGAGACTAAAAAGGGCATATTATATATGGATGTCCATGTCCTCTATGTCTTCTCCATCAATAGTCTCCCATCTACTAAAGGGGTTAGGTAGAAGCTACAAAACCTCTTTAGATAGTTGATTTGCCTCTTTGTTCAACTCTTGATAAATGTTCTTGAAGGAGATCTAATCAAAGAGTTGTATGAACTCCTATATGATCTGAAAAAGAGGTGATAACTGTAAGTTTTCCAAAAAAAATATTTGTTGGCCCATTTTATAACCAAAAAGGAATCACCAAACACCTGCAACCATTTTAAACCTTTTTTTTTCCACCTCCAAAATTGACCACGAGCCCAAGAACTCAACCTTACTGTTTGTGCATTTTCCATTCGCATATCTAATATGAACTATGTCATTCTGCCAAAAAAACACCACAATGCCACACTCAGGTGGGTCACCTTGGCATGCTCCATTGAAAAATATCCATGGTATGGCTTTATCAATGGAAGGTAATACTAGGACTCTAGGCTTCCTAAATTTCTAAATAACCTAATGTTATTTAGTCATCCAGATGATAGAAGTAACATGCCATCTAGAGGAATCTCTTTTCCTGAAAAGTGATAAAATTTGGAGCCCACCAAATGTTGTACCCTAGAATTTTGATGCAAGAAGTTCACCTCAACTGATCGAAACTTGCACAAAAAGCCAAAGGTTTAGTGATATTAACCTATTACGAAACTTGCACACAAAGGCAAAGTTTTAGTGACAATAACCTATTACGAAAAAATTAAAAAGTAGAGAAAGGTGGGAAGTAGATAATTGAGATAGTTGGATGTGATGCATATAAGGAAAAAAAAAAAAAAAAACTGAGATATATAATCAATAGGAAAAGGTTTGGCTAAAGATAAAGTGGGAAGTAGATTATTGACATAGTTGTATTTAAAAAAAAATAAAAATTAATCATAATTAATATTTATATCATTATATTTTTTTTATTAAATTTATATTTAATATTAATATTAATAAATATTATTTATTGAATTTTTTCTTAGTATGAGGAGTTAGAGTGGAGTTGTTGGTATTAAGATAACTTACAGAAATATTTACTTGATAGTTCACAAAACTCAAAGTCAATATAACAATATTAATGAACACTAAGTCATTACCATAATAATTATTAAAATATTATAATTGATCTTATTACAAGTAAAAATTTGAATCTAGATAATTGTTAAAAAGATAACACTAATTAACTATAATAAATATTTAATATATATATATATTTAATTTAATTTAAATTAAGATGTTTGGATTTTTTTAATTAGGGTTTATATTAAATTAGTTTATTTATTTATTTATGTATTCAAATATACATTTTAAATAATAAAAACAATTTATATTTGAAATTGTTTTATAAGATTTAGTGAAAAACTGTTTTCTATAGGAGTCCTCTAACAAGGCGGAAGAATTGTGTGGACCGCCAAAAATGGCCGGAATCCGGGTAAAAAAATTTCAAAAAATCTTGTGGACACAATGTTTGAATCATGTTTTTGATGATGAAAATGGATTCAACACCATCAAAAACGTCTACGACACCTAAAAATTTGAAGTTTAACAACTATAACTTGGATTTACAAAAATCCTTGACGGATTTTCTCTAAATATCACTCGAATTTCCATAACTTTCCGTCAATTCCTCCAACTAGTTAAACTATAGCTTTTCTATATGTATTTGACTATACTTTTTATAGATATATTTTGTTTTTAGTTTAAAATATTTATACAAAATAATTAAAAAAAATTATAATAATAAAAAAAATTATTTTAAAAAATCCATATATTTAGTGTTGAACCATACAAAACTATTCTCCAAACAATCATAAAAATAAATTAATAATATATTTTATGACCCTAAAATGTGAGGAAATCAATTAAATGAGAATAAACCATGTTGAGTTCCGAGGTCGTATGGAGTATACGCAATGATTTAATAAGAGATAAATTGGTGTAGGGAGTGTGGGTGCTGTGGTGACATGCTTTGTTGGCGTCCTTCCTCGGGTTCAAAGCTCTGCGTGGTACATTGTTACATGTTTGTTGGTAACCTTCATTACTTTCATGTTTGGGTTGTAACAAGTGTGATTATCTATTTTAATTTTTAATTCCTCGGAATAATATGTAAAAAGATTTCGTGAGTTGGTGAAAGATTAGTACAAAATTAGTAGTTCGTGGGTTAGTGAATGATTAGTGTTCACTGCTAAGAAAAATAAAACGCTTAGCAAGCGTGTAGGCCAATTTAGGGTAGGAATTTGGATTTCTGTCATACAATTTTTTTTGACGTTTTGGGTTTTTATGCTTCCCGTCAAACGCTTAGCAAGCGTGTAGGCCAATTTAGGGTAGGAATTTGGATTTCTGTCATACAATTTTTTTTGACGTTTTGGGTTTTTATGCTTCCCGTCAAGAAACGTTATATTAAAAATTTTGCCCTTCAAGAGTGATGTTCTCATAA